>MU204349.1:4473163-4498857 GCA_017309775.1 Paedocypris sp. Pulau Singkep | reverse complement strand
CTGCATGTTCACTACATGCTTGGCAGTTTCCTCCCACAGTCCAAAACATGCGTTTCAGGCGAGTTGGGATTAGAAAATTGACCATAGGCGTGTGTGTGTTTTGTCCCGCTCAATGAAGGGTTGGTCACCATTCCAGGGGGCGTGTCCCACCACAGGCCCAGAGTTGCTGGTATTGGCACCTGCTCTCTGTGACCCGGAATTTAAGCAAGCGTTAAAATTGTTGGTTTGTTGGTTGTAGTTGGAACCATATTGGTCGAGAATTGCAAAGCAAGACCCTTGACAGGTGAACTTTTCAGGATTCTGGTTGGTTGAAAAAATGACAGGTGACTTTTCAGGATTCTGGTTGGTTGAAAAAATGACATGTGACTTTTCAGGATTCTGGTTGGTTGAAAAAAATGACAGGTGACTTTTCAGGATTCTGGTTGGTTGGAAAAATGACAGGTGACTTTTCAGGATTCTGGTTGGTTGAAAAAATGACAGGTGACTTTTCAGGATTCTGGTTGGTTGAAAAAATGACAGGTGACTTTTCAGGATTCTGGTTGGTTGAAAAAATGACAGGTGACTTTTCAGGATTCTGGTTGGTTCTGCCTATCCTGGGTGAATCTACCTGCTCCAGGAGGCTGGGCGGACCTTTTGCCTCTGGGTTCCTCTTATTTTAGGAGTCCACCGCTCTAAACTCCACTTCAATGCTGTGACATCAAAGTGGCCCTCCTGCGTTCCCTGCGGCGCAGCCCGGGAGCCGCCATAACGGATTCATTACGGGCTAAACGCATCATTAGACCAGGAATCTAACCCCGAACATCGCGCACATTTAAATATGCAAATGAGACGGCGTTGTTTTTCAGATTGCCCGTGTTGCCGCCGTTTAGAACGTTTTATCGGCGTCACTTCTTGATGCAGCGCTCCGCGATGTCTTGGTTTTAATCACAACACCCATCTGCTCGCCCCACGAGTCTCGGATGCAAATGACTTCTAGCGCCGCCGTCACGTGACCGTGCTAGCGCTAACCCCTCGCCCCGCGCTAGCGCACTCGCTCGCGAACATGGAGCTAATTTGTGAATAACAACCCTCATAAATGGGGTTCGAGTGCTCGCTGTCAAACATTATTACAGCTTCTGCCTGGATTTGGCTGGATGTGTTCACACCGATGTGCTCTTGATAACACACACACACGCGCACACACACACACACACACTAGGACTCGAGGTCTGTAATATTTACGAGCCGCTTTCATTTGTGAGGGACAATCAGGATTTGTGACTGGGATTGTCGGAACATCCTTGCTGAGTGAAGGACACGAGCTGTGGCCTTCAGTGCTGATGGATCATTAGGAGCTTTCTGCCTGTGATGCTGGAGATCACATTATGCCATTTCTGATAGCAGACATTGCAAACTGTGAGTGATAGAGGGACACCACTTTCCATTACGGCTTCCGTCAGTGCCATGAAGATAAAGGTGCCACACACACACACACACACACACACACACACACACTTTTTGGGTGTGTGGATATGAACCTGTGAAGATGTGTCTAACCGGTGACAGATTTTTCCTCGAGGACCTTGAGAAAATAAACATTCCAAATGATGAAACGTCTTTGCTTTTACTCACGCATCTCATCTAAAATGTGTCTAAATTTAAAGAAAAAAGATCATTTCATTATTATTCCGAACGCACAACATATGCCTTCCATGCATTCAACTTCGGTAGTATTGCTTAGAGACATATACGATAAATAATTGTTTATATGTTTTATGAAAAATATTATAAATAGTTTATACTTATTGTGTAAATGCACTTCATCGTATTAAAAATGAGCAAAGATCGAACATTACACATAAAAAAATACGAGAAAAATATTAGTTCTAATAATAAAATAAATAACATGAAATACCATCATATAATAAACAGAAATATCTATTAGTTTTAAGAATATAATAATTAAAAAAAAATTTGAAAAAAAAAAAATAATATTACTTAATAATTTAACTTTTAACAATGACAATTTTGATCAATCCGATCAATTACCTTTATCTGCATTTCTTTCTTTACTTTTTAAATGTATTTACATATTCCAGTTTCGATCAGTTCTCGAAGCGGCCCGTTGCTTCTCCTTCCAACAGCTCAGTCGGTGATTTACGGCTTAAACGATCAAAGACATTTCGCGGACGGTCTGGAAAAAAAAACGCCTTCAAATTCATCTCCAGCAATCAACTGATATGGGAAGCGACCCGGTCCGGTTAGTGCGAACAGAACAGCAGTGGAGTTCAAACGGCGTCAGATCTAATCCTCGCGATGCGTTCCCGCGTGCGGCTCATTCGCTTTATCATTCTGGGATCGCGCGGTTACCTCGTCTCTGCTGGATAGACTAAGCTGTCCAGGATATAACCCCCGTGTTAGCGCTAATTAAACGCGATTATAAAGCTCCGACTCCACACGGAATCTTTTGATGCTGCTAATTTTGCGGCTGTAGAAACAAATTTGTCAATTATGACGGCGCGGCGGACGGACTGTCGAACCGCTCCGGCTGGAATAGAAGTTGAAACTGAATTTTCTTCACAGTGGAATCCAGCGGTAATGCTCTTCGCGCTTATTGATATCTCAAAGCGGACCACCACATTTCCAGGAGTCGGGCGAAACTTGTGCTTTTCTCCTTTGAGCTCTTCAGAAGGCGAGTGTTCTCCTTCCTGCAGTGGGGAGCTGAGGGAGAGCAGTAATTGAGTCCTCGGAGGCTTGGTTTCCATGACAGGCCTGGTTTGTACTGTATTTATGCAGGAAGATATAGACTGAAGCCGGTGAGAACTTCAGTTTGGCTTCATGGTGTTTCTGGTCTTGGTTTTTAAGGTCCCGTCTTTGTGCTCAGAGCTGGGCCAAGGGGAAGTGGTAGGAGCCACACAGATGCCAGTCTTCAGTGGCGAACATTTATTTACAAAAAAAAAACAAGAACTTAAAAAAAGAAAATAAAAAGAAATCTCCTCCAAGCAGGAGTAACAGTAAACTAGATCGTCAACGTGCTTCACGTTCAAACCTACATATTTCTCCTAAACGCAAGAGAAATGTTAACTTGCACGACACAAGCTCTTGGTTCAACCATCAAACTTAAAGCGATTAACCAACCGACCCCTCACAATCAAAACGAACTGGCTTTTATAGGCCAGTTTTCCCGCCAAAACTGATTAGGCCAACCCACTTTGATCCGGAGGGGGAACAGGAGATAAAGACAAATCTTACTAAATTAACATTAACACAAGGCAAATAACCCAAATCTAAATAAATCAGGGACAAATTAGATAAATTAGAACAGCCAAATCAATACACAATACATACATCTGCGATAAAACAAGAAGAAAAACCACCATCACCCACGACCCAAAATCAACTCAGCCCAAATCTCTAAAATGGCTGACAGAACGGCCATGCCTTTTACAAACAAACAGGAAGTGGTGAGTATGCAGGATTGAACTGGTTTAATACAATGACTACGCCAAAGGGATGCATTTTCTCTGACCTAAACCATGGTGACCAGAAAAATTAAATGCTTAGTGTAACAAAAACCGCTGAACGGAGAACATTGAGTCTCGGTGATGGCCCTCACATCACACCCATGACCATTAGACAACCGGCCAATTAAATGCGGCGTTTGGTCCACGGTCAAAGATTTAGCGTTTGTAAAAGCCGATGGTATGTGAGCGCTCCAGCCAAACAGAGTTGTGGGGGAATAGAGATGGAGATGGAAGGTCGTCTTCTGCTCCGCTGCCTCCCACCGGCCCACTTTACTCCAGAGGAGAGGACAACAAGCTGCCTCCTTCACTTGGAGAGCAAGCGGAAGCTTTCTTTGCATTCTGATGGCTTGAATAAACACACATGATTGGAAAACAACGCACGTGTGGAGCAAAAAAAATAAAAGCAGAAAGTTAGGGAATTTCATTTGATGTTGCGTTTGGGTGGAGGCGACGCGCAGAAACCGACATTTCGTGTGGCACAAAATCAATTCGACGAGCAGCATTTGAACGCACATGTGAAACTATTCCGCCAATTGAGTCGTGAGGTCAGTTTGTGAGGTCAAACCAAGAGCTAACAGCCAATCAGAGTCAGGGAGCGGGTCTGGGCTGATGAGATGAACCAAAGATCTAACAGGTGAAATCGAGAAGGAACTTTTAGTGCTCGACCAACAAGAGAAAATCATTTATTTTGTGTGGATGTTTCATTAAAGAATTTAGTCGAACCCGTCCACTAAGACGCGCAAGAATGCAGTCGTCACCGCCCCTTCAGTGCCCAGACATTATTTGACCCGCCCACTGACGGTGATTGACAGGTTTTGCCTCCTATCGACTTGATCTCGTGAACTGACATCACAAAATATTTCTCGCAAAACGAATTAGCGTCACACGCATGCATCACAAACTGTTGATTTTTTTTCCCCCAGATCTTGTGCAGATTAGCATTGAAACGAATTATCAACATTTCAACAATACAAAAAAAAAACCTTTTCCGATTGAGCTGGGCGCCAGTGCATCGTATACTCGGAAACACAATACTCCACAATCACCACAATGGAGAAGCAGCGAAAAGTCCAGACAAAGAGAGCGAGGACTGAAACCACTTCATGATTAATGGTATTGAACTCTATACAATAATTATTCCTACGGAAATATACGAGCAGACCAGTTCAGATGGTAACAATTCTACGCTCAAGCAATAACGAGCATCTCCACACGTGGCGCTTCACGCGGCTCAGCCAGCCAATCACACGATGCCACAGTCACGCTTCACACATGCAATTACGCGTATGACGGCTTGTCGTCCCGTTTCTCGCCGCTTGCTTTCACTCGTACATCATCCGCACTCACATAAATCACACTGTCGTCTGTGTGGTGTCACTCCGTCTCTACTACCTGTCAGCTGCTTTTTTCCTTTCAAAGACGCGTGTGCTGTAGTGATGCGGCGCTGTGGGCACGGAAGCAGCTCTCCAGGATGTCAGGGGCTTCAGGCCTGTCTTACTGTCAGATGGTCAATGCTGGTCTGTTATCGGGTCGGACTGGAAACTGGTCTTCATCTACAAGACCCTCCGGGAAGTTTAAGACGCAGTAGAGCCCAAAGATACGTAAAGCACCTTGATAAATACTCGTCACGACTCTGAGGGAAGATGCTGATGGAGGGACGAAGAATTACACAACGCTTGCCGGTGTTCTAAAATTCTATCCTACGCATGAGGATTTCCTACATCGCTCTATGCGCATGCGTGCTAAAAATACACACACTTGTGCAATGACGGTAATTATTCTTTTAATATCCTTTAAGCGATTACGTTTATACATATATGAATATGTTTGTGTTATTGTATTGATTTTATAACAATTAGGATAGAACGCTAGGTTTCCTGACTTCACATTAAGCGAGCACGTCAAACTTCTCGCGTTCATCAGCTTTTATACACGTGTTTTTCTAGATCAAATTCAGGCTAAAGTTACTGAGCAGGAATTATCTTTACAGTCATGCAAATGGTACATTTTGTGAACATTCGTTGAAAATGTTTAAACTTCACCAAACTTTATTCTTTATATTCTTCATTTTATTTTACTATGATTGTCTAATTACCACGGTTACGTTCTAAGATTAATATAACTATCCGTTTTTACTTCCCGATGTGGCCAGAACATGACGTATATGTATATCGCGCAAATGTAGGAAATCCTCTCGTGTAGAACAGAATTTTAGAACACCGGATTACATTCTATGACGAACTAAAGAATTGGACAGTCTCTGCGTACGTATGTATTCAGCTGAAAAAAATACCCCACCTCCCCCTTTTGGTTTGAACGTTAAAGGAAAATGGGACAAGTAAAAAAACTAAAACACGTCACAGTTGACATCTAAAAAATAATTCCGTTAACCGACGCCCAAAAACCGACCTAAAAACTAAAATAATAATAAATGAAAAAAACGAAATTTGAAACGCAGTCCCCAGATCCCATCCCTCAGTACCCAGGAAGCGTCGCATACATTATCACAGTCTTCCTCGAAAAGCTAAAAGCTAAAAAAAGAAAGCGCTCATTTGGAATTGTGTGCTAATGACGGACCACCTGCGGACCGCCACATCGATCCAACTCCAGCACCTGCCTCTCATATCAGCCAAGTGACACGTTTCGTTCTCACCGAGACTCGGCTCTTATGAGAGTAATGAAGAGCTGTTTGTGGCTCAGAGTTATCTGGCTCGGGTGGTCCGTGCACTGCCGATGCCATCGATCCGCACTTCAATCCAGTCGCTCGCTCTCACACTCAACCATTTCAGGGGTGTGAGCTTCAACGCAGAGCTTCTTATTAGGGAAAGCGAGAGAGGGAGAGTGACGGAGAGAGAAATACAGGGAGACGGACAGAGAAAGTGTGTTAGAGAGAGCGAGGAAGAGAGTGAATAAAGAAAAAGGAGGAGAGAGAGACAAAGAAGTGAGAGGAAGAGACAGAGGAGGGAGATGAAGAGAGAAGACAAACCTTAATCCAAAGTAACCTTTAATAAAAAAAAGAATGATAAACAAACCTCATCCACGCAGCGACACCTAGCAGTGGCTAACTAACACTGGAAGAAATTTAATTTGAAAAGTAATACAATCACGTGATGAACTGTCTGTCTGTGTGCGAACTAGTCCACACAAAGTGAAAACCAGAATACGTCCATATAGGGGCATAGCAAGTGGAATCACAGCACCCCCTACTGGAGATATACTCTACCACATGTACAAATAATATTTAACGTTCTAATTTTGTATCTATTTATCAGAATATGAGGTTTCTGGAAGGGTTTTGGTTTATTTTCTGCATGCAAAAATGGTGTATTTGTTATATATTTGTGATTTAGGTTGATAAACAGTCAACACACAACAAGATAAAGAAAAATTGGCACAATTTCGCTAAAATCGCCACCAGGTTCCATTTTCCACCCAAATAGCAATTTTCATATGAGTGAGCATTAATATGGATATTCCAAAACAATTTTTCAGCGAAAAGAATCCCTAACCACTACACAAATCCCACGGAGACTGAGAGCCAATATGGAGGAGAGATTCATTACAGCTGGTCTGATGGTCGGCCAAATCTGTCCAGATCTCAGGCTGATGAGACGCGGAGCGGCCAGACTGTGGTTACATAAGAGAGCAGATGATCAGGAGAGAAATGTTCCTTAACACTCAACCTGCATCGAGAAATCTCATCGATGTGTATTTACACTCGCACGCGGATGGACTCGTGGCCTGAAACATTTTGAGTGATTTAGTGAAGAGCTCTTTAAAGTCCAGCTCCGTGGCTCCGGTGTTATTAATAGGTCTTTGCTTCTGAGGCCCTTTGAAGCCCTTTGAAGTGGCCTTGTTCTGGCCCCGTGAAGCTGTGAATGTGAAGGGCATGGGGGGGCACGGACCCCTCTGATGTCTGCGCTGCCCCGCTCCCTTTACTCAACGCACACGTTTCTAGCACACGCCGCGCTTTTCAAGCCAGATCGTAAGTGTGCCAGACTGACCAACCTCCCGCGAGAGCGCAAAACAGAATTTAGATTTAGGTTGGATGCTTTTCACATCAGCTTCCCAAACATCTACAGGTGCTTTGAATCGCCGAACCAGAGCTGATGGAGTGTGAAGTAAGTGTGCATGCGAGTAAATCGCCACGTGGCTAGTCGGTCATTCAGGAGTCTGGTGTAAGTGCGAGTGTAAATGTGTCCTGCTCTGTGATTGGTTACAGCTCCCTGTCACCCTGGAATGAGAAAAGTGGTAGACAATGGGTGGATTGGTGGGCGTGAACAAGTGTGTCCTGCTCTGTGATTGGTTACAGCTCCCTGTCACTCTAGAATGGAAAAAGTGGTAGACAATGGGTGGCTTGGTGGGCGTGAGAGAGTGTGTCCTGCTCTGTGATTGGTTACAGCTCCCTGTCACTCTAGAATGGAAAAAGTGGTAGACAATGGGTGGATTGGTGGGCGTGAACAAGTGTGTCCTGCTCTGTGATTGGTTACAGCTCCCTGTCACTCTAGAATGGAAAAAGTGGTAGACAATGGGTGGCTTGGTGGGCGTGAGAGAGTGTGTCCTGCTCTGTGATTGGTTACAGCTCCCTGTCACAATGAAATGAGAAAAGTGGTAGACAATGGGTGGATTGGTGGGTGTGACCAAGTGTGTCCTGCTCTGTGACTGGATGACCAATCCAGGGTGTGTCCCGCCTTCAAGCCCAGAATTACTGGGAGAGGCTCCATCTCCCCATGACCCAGAAATGGAAAAGCCAAGCAGAAAATGAATAGATGGATGTTTACAAAACGATACAATGCAGCATCAAAGCCTTTCTTGGGCATAATGAGATATTTAAAGAGACACAATGTTGATTACAGCTCCGAGAGCTGCGCCGACACACACACACACACACACACACACACACAGTTGATTGGCTCGGCGCGTCACAGCAGTGTGTGGTGGCATGCAGGTTAATGGATGTGCAGATGGCGCCTGCAGTGGGCGACACCTCCCTTCTCTACCTCCGCGCTCCCCTCGTCCGTCATGTCGTTCCTCCGCCACAAACATCTCATTTATCTCCGTTATTCCCATCAGCTGCTTCACGAGCAGGAAGTGCACTTGATTTGCTAACAAGGGAGCAGGCGGGTCCATCACGACGGCATTAGGACGGCCTCCTGGCGCGGTAGGCGGGGTTAAACACGTCCTGCAGCGCGGATCACGCCGGCTCAACATGTCCTGAAGGACGCGGGCCTGTGTGGGACGAGGAGCCGCCATTAGGAAGGCAGTCATGCATTAGCGCCTCACGTGGAGCGCAGACCCGTGTACCGACTCCTCCGGCCCGCTGCACTAAGTGTCTGGGCTCGGGTTTAATAGTGCCATATGGTTTACACCGTCTCTTCTTTCCTCCTGTGCTCACGCCTCGATTGATCCTCAGGGTTCCACTGGTCCGCTCCTGGAGAGTTGGCGCTCAAATTCTGGGACTGTGGGAGAGGTGAGGGCGGGATTCAGAGATGATGGCGTTCCTATCACGCTGAGATACTCATCAGGAAATGCACACAGAGTTTTTCCGACTACAAACCGCAAAAAAAGCGTAATAACACTTCACTGGTTAGAGAAGGTATATACCGTAATTACGCAAATATAAGCACCCCGCGAAAATAAGCACCCATTTGATTTTTCAGGCACAAAATAAAAATTGCAAAATATACATACATATATATATCAATTTTTTTATATATACAGTATATCTTATATATATATATATATATATATATATATATATATATTTTTTTTTTTTTTTTTTTTTTTTTACTTATAAACAACAGTCCCCCCCAATGGTGTTCTATTAGAGGTTTTACGGTATGTACAAACCTGCACAGTAAACCGTGTTTTTTCACTAATTAATTAGACAAACTGTGTGATTCATTGAAGTTAATCACAGGTAATCAGCATATACACAAAAACCCTGTGTGTACAAATGTATGTGTGTAAATAAAGAAATGTATGTGTGTAGGTAGTGTTTTATTTGTATTTCCAGTACACTAGTGTTTGTATGCATATTACATAACGGTAACAGTAATTAATCTTGACATTTAACTTCCAGTTCTCCAATTATTCTCCTAAATATTCCTTGAAAATGTAGATAAATCTATTTAGTGCGCATAATTGTATATTGCTATAATTAACGCGAGCAAAACATCTGGACAGAAAACCAAAAAAAGAAACACTGAAGCGAAGTCCAATGACGATCCACTTACAAACACGTTTCCCTCCATATGCATTTTTTTACACATTGTAATGTAGCATTGATTAACATGATTAAAGGTCATCAGCTGTGAAGCGGCGGGATCAGCTGCTTCGGCTCCACTAACGATTCGATATTTAACGTATAAACAACATCTGCGCTTCGCGTGGCAGAGACACCAGTCGTCGCTGCAAACGACTGTTAAATTCTGCTAATCTGTGCGCAGAAACACACACTCCCCGCACAGCTGTCCACACATTAGCAGTGTGTCTCAAGCAGGAAGGAGCGTCTTCGGATCAACTGAACTGGAGATCTTCAAGCTGCTGGACTCAATTCAGCAAGTTTCTAGTAGTAACTGACCGATAATTCGATCACGCAAATGTGTTTAGCGGTAAATTGACAATTATCGTGGAATTTCCTAATTCTGTAAAGCAGCTTTGCGTTGGTCTGGAAAAGCGCTATAAATAAACTTGAACTTGAATAACGAAAATCTGTCCATCCATCCATCAATGTTGTTTTCTGTTGATGCAGATTTTGCTAGATCATTTGTGATGTATGATAAAGTAAATATTTGAATAAAGTGTAAATTGTAAAACGTTTACAAATTGTTTTCAATTAGTGTGTTAATACTACGTGTCACATTCAAATTTCAAGACAAATTTAATTCAAAAACTGAAACACCTCATTCAAAATGGACAAATGTGTAGACATTTTACAGTTACAGTTTATTGCTACATTAATTGTATACATTTTGTGCGCTTTTTAATACTTTGAGACAGTAATAACAGTTTATTTACAGTTATTTTGATAATTCTCAAAACATTTTCAAAATATTGGCTGATATTGTTGTATTTTAAGTACAATTATTTTTAAAAATAAAGTACATTTTAAAAAAAAAGTATGAAAAAAGTATTTTTAACATTGAAAATGTACTCAAAATTTGCTTCAATAAACATAAGAATATATACACGTATATACAGTATGCGTGTGTGTATGCATGTAGTATATATTTTTGCCAATTCGCTCAGGCTTTTTCAAACCACATTCCAAATTCCAAGCTTCACACTCAGACCCTTCCAAACGCAGAGCAGACGAGATGACAAATCCGCCCGACTCACTGCGGCGTGGCAGCGGAAAAAAGCGGCACCCGCGCGTTTACTCCCAGTGGCGGGATGACGGGCAGAGCGCGGTGGACTCGCGGGGATCATGGCACTTCTTCACAAGCGGCGCGGTGACTCAGAGGGGCACGAGAGCCGTGTCGCCAGCTGCGTGCGTCATTATGCCCAGGTGGATTGGCACCGAGCCAGCGACCCTGCCGCCGCGGTGGGTTTAATTAGCCGAGCTTCCAGGCGTCTGACGGCCTCGGTGGGGGCGGGACATGTGACACGCCGTGTGACACGCCCCTCCGCGCTTCCTGAGCCACAGCGGGCGAGTTAGCGGAGAGAAAGGCATGTGGTCAAGGGCACGCGGCTGGCACATCTGTACTGCTGAGGCAGCATGAGGCGGGGTCACGGGGAGGCGTGTCTTTAGTACTTAACAGGAGTGTGGAACAGTAAACCTGTGACACGCATAATCAGTGCCACCCGCTGTGGTCACTCAGACACACACTCACTAGGGCTTCAGGAGTGGACACCTTTACCACCCCACCCCTGTCTTTCATGGTAAGTTTGGAAAATGTGGAATTATTTTGTCTCTCGCTCATCTACTCACGCCCTCTCTTTCTCTCTTCACTTTCTTTCACACCCTCTCTCTCTTCATCTCACCCCTCTCTATCACACACACTCTCTCTCTCTCTCTCTCTCTCTCTCTCTCTCTCTCTCTCACACACACACTCTCTATCTCTCTCTCTCTCACACACACACACTCTCTCTCTCTCTCTCTCTCTCTCTCTCTCTCTCAAACGCCCAATCTCTTTCTCCTTTTTTCCCCGCACACGTCCTCCGTATCTTCCTCCCTTTCTCTCACACCCTCTCTCTATCATTCTCATTCTCTCACACACCCTCTTTCTAACTTTCACCTTCTCTCACACACTCTCCTCTTTCTCCCTTTTTCCTCACACAACCTCACCTTGTTCCCTCACACCCCCTCCCTACATTTCTCCTTTTCTTTCACACTCTCTTTCTCTCTCTATTTCACCCCTCTCACTCTCTCTCACACGCCCCCTCAATTTCTCCCCTCTTTCCCCTCACTCCCCCTCCCTATCTTTCTCCCTCTTATTCAAACACACTCTCTGACTCCATCTTATCCCTCTCTCTCTCATTTCTCTCTCTCACTCACACACACACACACACACACTCCCTCTCCTTCTGCCATTTTCCTCACTATCATTCTCTTTCCTTTCACACCCTATCTCTCTCTCACCAATCTCTCTCGCATACTCTCTTTATCCCTCTCGCCCTGTCCCTATATTTCTCTCTTTCTCACACACACCCTCTCTACCTCCATCTCTCGGGATAAATGATCTGCTAATTTCCAATACTTTGGCTTTAGTTTGATCAGTCGCGGGCACTTTTTTAGCAGATCTAGCAAGCACCTGACTCAGAGCGGATCTTCCCGTTTTCACACGTGAGACGGAGAGACGAGATGTGGGCTGCACTGATGGACGCAGGAACCCTTGACACCGTCTTTAATTCAGAAAGCCTCTAATTGGTAAATTGCATCGTCCTCGCGCTCAATCAGCCGTCGCGTAGCAACCGACAGTCCAGACGGCTTGTGCTTCCCGAGGCCACATTGATACCAGACAAAGGGATGACAGGATGATTTAGGGGAGATGGAGAGAAGGAGACATCCTTGGATCACGTGAAGCGCTGGATGTCACTAAGCTTGGTGATAACACTCCAGACATGCTGTACATCATTACATCCCTGGATTAAACCCCGGGAGAAGCACTCGGCATCAACACGGGCCTGTCACGTTTAGCAAACTAACAAACTCCCAGCAATCACTTCTCATTCACAGGCACCACAAAGGCTTCAGAATCTTCTGTCAAGGTGATGGATGGGTCCTGCAGAACACAGAGGCTCTCCGCATTCTCCATGTGTGTTTCTTACACTCACGCTTTGCTGAGCCATTGATCGCAGCACCAACCACGAAAGCTGGACGACACAGGCAGATTATGGAATAATACGCACGAGCTTTGGTTCCGAGCGCTCCAGCGAGACTAAAGATGTTCTTTCCCCGGCCCATTCCCATTTCGGATTCCAGGCCGCTGTTAGCATAATTCAGTGATTCCCGTTTTGGAATTTCGTTAGCTGAACCACATTTCAAGTGTGTCTAATCCATGCCCAGACTTTGTACATTTAGACAGCATTTTTTCAAAAAGGATGGAATATTGGTAAGAAATTTCATTAAAACATGTAGCATAAAAATTAAAATAACCAAAACTAACTGCTAAAAACTAAACATTTTAGTCCCACTGTGGGACTAAAAGCAACTAAAATTGGGACTAAAAGGACTAAAAACCTACAGTAAAGCAATGATGAAAAAGGATTTTCTTTTCCTACTATCTTCCGGGTCAAGCGGCTAACGCTGTGAAGAGTGAGAGAGGAGACCATCGGTTCAGAATGAAGAACTCACACAAGTTACTGTGCTGCAAAGAGCAATCTCATGTTTATTATGCATTTATTGTCTAATTTGTTAATTTATTTAGACGCGCATAAATACATCTCATTTAAAAATAATAAACCTAAAAGAACACTGATGAAAGTGCTTTTGGAGTCTGAGGTTTTCTTTGACTTATACTCAAAGATCCCTCTAAGCCAATAGGATCCAAGGGATTGCTTGAGACAGCCAATGGCAGAGCAGATCGGACACAGCATATTCCCGCCCCCAAGCTTTGTGTTTAGTTGAGTGAGTCTGTGACAACGTGCAACAGACTAGAGAGTTTGTGTGAGAGCGGCGCTGTGCAACTGTGTGTGTGTGTGTGTGTGCGTGTGTGTGTGTGTGAAATAATCAATGTACTTGGAAAAAAAAAACCACAAAAGAAAATAGTTTGTGAACAAGACTAACTTAGAGATTAAACAACTGTTTTTTTATTCGTCTGGACTCTAATCTTCGTTCATATTAGCGGTGAGAAAAAGAGTCGCTCTTTTCTTATGGATGGGTAATTTCGTTTCTCGGGTACATTTTCGTTTATAGGACATTTGTGAGTCGGGGTAACACTGTACTGTATATCTTTACTGTAAATTCCAAAAGAATACCACACGGACAATTTTTCATCAAAGCAACAAGCTACAAACAAACTGGGCCTCAAACTCGGCTCCTTGTTGGGACCATTTTGTAAAAGTCGGGGATGTCTGTACGTTTCCGGAAAGTGTTTGTCCGTAAGTGACCAAATCAGCTTTTTGAACTCTGAAAATTCCGAGAAATTGGCATTTTAACCAACCGGGAATTTAGTTTCTTCGACGTTAAAAAAAAACAACAGTGTGACTTCTGAATTAGCATAATGAATCATGAGGTGTGGCGTGAAGAAAACAAACGCATCTCAGTTCTAAAAGGCTTAGCACCCGGAAAAAAACAAAAATGTGGGAAAACGTTTAGCTGGGACACATCAGTGATCGGAACTCGGACTGCTGGAATGAGGCTTCAGAACCTGACCAGAACCCTTCAGAAACCAGGAGCTGTACTCAACACGTCGTCCGCATTCTTCCTGATGGAGGGATGACCGCTGGACACTCGTACACGGAGGTGAAGAATTTGTAGGTGACCATCACCACCGTGGCTGTTCCGAGCTACTCGCCGTGGTTTTTGTCTCGGGATCAACAGTGACAGCGCTGCTTTACCGGTGTCAGAAACCTTGGCTGTTGCCATGGCAATGCCACACTGCAATATTGTGAGCGGGCAGACGGGGCTCGTCGACATGAGAACAGGAGTGAGAAACCTGCTGAATGCTAATCAGCCCCTCCACCGCTTGTCCTTCATCAGACCCGAGAAACACGGACAAGTCACACAAACCCACGCCACCATTCAATTAGCCGTTTGGATAGGATCATTAACCCTTTATCAAGGCGCCATTCGACTATTAAGGACGCATACGACGCGAGCAAACATTTAAGGTGGAATTGTTACGATTCCTGGCTGTCGGGAATTCCACAAATTCCACAAAACTTACATTTGTGGAACACACTACGATTGGAATTCCACAACACTCAGTGTGACGACATGAAGCCACAGAATTCCATGCGCGGTTGAATCTACTGTATTCCGTACTGTACATGCTGTGATTCGCCGTCAAACCGCTTCTTCTATCTCTGAGACAGTACTGCTTTTCTGGAACAGATAAGGATAAGCGGGAATCTCAAAACTATGGACAATTAGTACAGTGTTTAAACTATTTGTATAATTATTCTTTATTCTTAATTTAATTCCACTGAGCTAATTTAACACCCCCCCCACCACCACCACCACATGAGAATTTAGCAAATTAATTACCCAACCACACCCCCACTGATTCATTTATAATAATAATAATAATATATTTTCTTGTAGAACCGAGTTTCATTAACCCTGTATAACATTGTACTATATCTGTATTAACACTGTTAAAAAATGAGTTTTGGGAAAAAAAAGCAGAAAAAAAAAAAGGATTAACTTTATTATTTATTCTCGTTTAAGCTCTACACATGCTTTGTCATCCTCGCTCCAGGCTTTTCCCCCTTTCCTACCACTGTTCTTCCAATCCCAGTTGAATTTTTTCCCCCTTTCCAACCCTGTTGAATCATTTTTTCATGGTGTCTTCTTGAAAAGCTCGCACTTGAAAATGCGCACGAGCTCCGTAAAAAACCCCTGCCGTCGTGGAGTTAATACTGTGAGTGTCAAGTAGGAGTCGCTCCACGGCGCTCGACTTAATAAAAGTTTCCCTTTTCAGAACACTCGTGTCCAAACGCACAACTCAACCAGCCGTGTCTCACCATTATCACCAGTAACCACAGTAACTGCTCACCGCCTTGACAATCTTTACTAACAAAGAACTCAAACTGTTTTTCATTCACACTCACACATAGCGCCATGTCGTGACGAGATCCCCCCACACACACACACACACACACACACACAGATCTCATGAACGGCAATTCTGAAAAATCTCACAGAATTTTGGGTTTTTAAACTATTTGAAACAACCAACACACGTCTACCACGAAAACACAATCATCTTGAAGTACCACACTTATGACGCAACATAAGACAAAAAAAGAACACCATCGCCATCATGCAATAAACGACACGCTCGGCATCCAGATCGCCACAACAATCCCTGCTCAAGGTGACAAATGCCCCTTTCACACAGCAATGCCGGAGAAAAGCAGGAAATTTACCACACCGAATTTAACGGTAAAGTCACTCAAGCCAATTCCGCATTTTACCGGAAAAGAACTATTCACACAGCGTTTTCAAAATCCCGGTATTTTCGGTGACATCATCAACTGGCTTTACACAGCTGCACCTTTGTAAACATGAATAACGGCGGTAGTTTCATATGTGACGGCGTCACTAACTGTTCCTTTGATGTGGTGACAAATGTCTTCGTCCGCCGGAATTACTAGAAGCTTTGATTTCGCAGTCGCTCCAGTCGTACGACATTTCCCACTGAGATTTCTGTAAACAGCGAGGAGTGACTATTCTGTGACATCATCAACCGGCGACACCTTTTAAACAGCTCGCTTATTCCGGCAATCTTCGTTCCGATTTCATACACGGCAGAATCAGGCAATTAAAATACATTTTAGTAGCCCTTAATTACCTTATTTGTACGCAAAATTTGTATCGTAACTTTATTTAAAGAAATTAGATGCAGAGGGTAACATGGATAAGCATCTGTCATTTTTAAATGTAGTAAATGTACGCCGTCACGCTTTCTTTCTTTCTCTCCCTTTCCATTCTCGAGTATGAATCCAAACGTCGCGTGAAACAAACGTTTACAAACGACTTTGATAAAAAATTTAAAAAATAAGCAGAAACAGCGCTGATTCTCTTTCTTAGTCGAGGCGCTCTTAAACTACACAGACACTGTAGCTGCTCGCACCTCGCGCGTGTGATCTATTAACTCAACCTGTTACAACACCTTCTGTGTTCGATTAGCAATGTCTCCGTGTCGCCACTAAACGCTGTAACGAACCAAACGTGTTACACTGTAATAAAGTGTTTATACACATGCATAAAATAAAAAGTCATGAATGTGTGACGGTATCCACGGTACTGAAAAATCCATATCGTGACACAACCCAAAACCGGTTTTCACGTCAATACCGGTTTACCGCCCCTACCATACATACAAAATAAGACGAGCTTAGTTCACAGACCAAAAGCCTTTAAAAGCACCAAAATAAAACCCCGCGACCATCAATTCCCAACACTCTGGGACGCTCCAGGCCTCAGGTAAAGTCCACAAGAAGACCCGAGGAAGCTGTAAACACCCCAGAGTGATGGAGAAGCGAATGCGCCAATCAATCTGCACTCATCTCCTCGCCGAGGGATGGCACGGTCCACTCGGAAGTGTCGCCAGTGTGCGGCGGGAGCGGACGCACATCAGACCAATCATGGACCTCGTCAGGCACGTGGACCAGGAGCTCCAGGCCGGTTTGAAGCCCATCACACCCTTCACCCAGCGAGCAGCCGGCTCATCCAAGTGACAGTTTTCCAAGCGCCCGTGCCAATGCCCCACATTCCAGCTGGCGTCCGTCCCCTACCACCCCGGATGCGGCAGAGTGACATCTCACTTCCTGCTCTAAAAATAACCCGGCTGGTAATGAAACCCCCGGCCCGATGATCCGGGCTCTGGGTGGCTGTAGCTCACTTCAGATTGATTAACCATCACGGCCCGGTCCGGGGATTCTGCGGAACCTTTCCATATGATATTCATAAGCGCCCCTCACCTCTAAGCTGTACTCTTCCACTATTCTCTTCAGCGGATCCACAATCTGCCAGCATATGAGGATGCACAGATCGATCAGCAGCATCCCACCCACGATGATAAAGAGCTTCTGATCCTTGATAATCTGGAAGAGAGATGGAAGGGGTCATTAGGGGGGGTGAGGAAGAGGCCGACACCATCAATGGACGGACCCGTCTTCTCTCATTCGGAACCTTTGTGGATGAAAGCGCCGCTCCCGTCTGATCTCTTTTTCCCTTTCTTCTCGTCTATTTAACGGTGTTTGACCCGAACAGTGGCCAATCAAACCAAAGGTTAAAGTGAGGAGGCTAGTGAACATTCTAGAAGAATCAGAAGGAGGGATGATTCCCCGCTTGATTTTAAAAGCAGGCCTTGTTTGATCGGCTGATTTCGATTTTTTGCGAAATGCGAGAGAACATCTCAGCGAGGTTTAGGATGAAACGCTTTTGCTTTACTCACCAAATTTCCAGACATTGTTCCAGACAAACTTTGGTTTATGATGAAATTTGGTGCATGAAGTGCATCACGATCCAAACACAAATGCGACTGCTTGTCTGTGACGGTCAAAACATCAGGTTCAACACACAGACTCATGAATATTCAAAAGGATATAGAACATTAATATTCAGATGAGATGAAATGAGATTTAAAATGAGATTTTACTGGGAAAATTTGATTTTTGGAGGGCTTTCTTTTTTATAATAATTCTACAATAAGTGACAAAAATAGCACACATATAGGTGACACATTTCACCTGCTGAAATATTTCAGATATATTTAATATAATAAATTATTAATCTTATTAATCTTACTAGCGCAAACGACTGTACTGTCTAGTCATGTCACAGATCGGATTAGGATTGTTAAAAAGCGGCAAAATTGGCAAACATTTCAGGAAATTATCAACGTAAAACTTTTTTTTTTTTTTTTTTTTTTACAATAACAAAATGTTGAAGAAATGGAGGCATGGAAAAAATTGTGCATGACAAAATTCATTTTTAAGTGAATTATAATCCAAACAAAAATGTGGTGATTCAGATTGTAATGACGATTAAATGAATGATTTAATTACGAATTCAACGGCCCTTGTAAAGAAAATAAAATGCATAATAATAAACTGACCATTTAAAAATATCATATATTGTTGTCATAATTGTATACCGTTTCCATGGTGACTTCCAAACGTGTCCGGCTGAAATATAGAAACGCCATCAAGTGTTGTACCGATAAAAAAAAACAACCACTAGCGCGTTTGGTTCAGATCGGATGGTTTCACTTCAGCCGAGTCAAACGTGCAGGCGTTGGAGAGAGCGATGGCTGCGGGTCTACAAGCGCATGTGGTGCATTAGTGTCAGATTGTGTTTGTGTTTGCTCTAAGTTATGCAGGGCATCATGTGCTCACGTCCCATCCCATTCAGTCCCACCATGCCGTCTATCTGTGACACTATGTCCTACAATCCTGCACCACGGGTCCTTTGCTCCGATTTCCCACTTTTGATCTGAACTGGAAAGCCGTGGTCACATGCTCCCGTGTGTCTGCTTGAAACGTGGCCGTGGAGATGATGGACACGTGTCCCGAGGCGAGGAGAGTCTGCAGCCGAGCCCTCGGACCGCCCCGTCACAGCGTGGACTGTCCCCAGACTTCTTCTCGGCTTGATGAAGAGATGGCACACCCACGTCCGCACTCACAAAACACACTCCTGACAGCCGCCATCGC
Organism: Paedocypris sp. Pulau Singkep; assembly: GCA_017309775.1. Taxonomy (NCBI): domain Eukaryota; kingdom Metazoa; phylum Chordata; class Actinopteri; order Cypriniformes; genus Paedocypris; species Paedocypris sp. Pulau Singkep. Next base: position 4,479,526 of record MU204349.1, on the reverse strand, counting down.
TTTACACTGCCAAAGCCCGGCAGTCCATCACTGTGTGAGTGGGAGTCGCTACTCTGCCAGCTTCCTGCGCACCAAAGTGCCAGAGGGAATTACAGTCCTGATCCTGGGCATTACCTGCGTCTGCCTTTATTTATTTATACGCCGTCTATGGCCGAGTCAAGCTCTGCCAATTAAACCAGGGAGGGAACGTGACGATGGCAAATCACGGCCTTATTTTATAGACTGGAAGTATTAAATAAGCGGTTGTCAGTCTGACAGGACGTGTGATTCAGTCTCTCCAGTTGTCGTGATTCTGCGATTTGTTTTTTGTCGCATTTGATTCTACGTCGCAAAAAGTAGAACATGAAATTCTAATTGACTAATTGAACTATATTTTTCTAACTAAGTGATCTCATTTCAAGATCTTGCAATTGTTTGAACATTTCATAATTAATAAACTTTATTAAGTAATTACCAACATAAAATGTGTCATTAAAAAAATCTAAATATGCATTAGCATGTACACTGTAAGACAATGCACACTGAAAAATAACACTATTAAAACTTACACAAATAATCCAAACACTAATTTATGAAAAGATTCGTGCAAAGTGTATGAGAATTTAAGGATTTTAAGTAGAATTTACTGCTTGCAGGGAAAACTATTTAATTCTAATATATATATATATATATATATATATATATATATATATATATATGTAGCAATTACTGTTCATTTTATGTAAAAAAACGAGCAAATTGTTATGAGGCCAATTAGATTTCTGCAAGGGTTTTCAGTGAAAGCTCACGCTCTATAGAAAGTTCTCGTTTCTATAGAAACGACGTTCAGCGTAAAAACACGTTCATCACTCAAGTGTTCGTTCTTTTTTATTTCTCACATTCTCTCCTTCAATGGCTGCTGAGATTGAGTTGAGCTTTATAAATAAAGATGGTCAGCGGGGTTCTAGAACTGCGGCCAAGCATTCTTTAAAGCTCACAGAGTCAGTCACTATCTCCACAGTCGAGGAGACAGAACCAGCGTCTGAAAGGAGGTGAGTGTGTGTGTGAGTGTGTGTGTGTGTGTGTGTGTGTGTGTGTGTGTGTGTGTGTGTGTGTGTGCGCGCGCTGGAGCACGCTGCGTTAAAGATGCTTGCCTTAGATTTAGATCTAGTTTCACACACACAGAGTCACACACACACACACACACACACATTTCATGTAAATAATCATGCCATTAATCAAATGTACATTTCTAAGAAATAAACAAAAATGCTTATTTTTCGCTTGCAATCCTCACATTTTTGTTTGAATCATTTTTTTTGGCTTCAGATTTTTTGCTCGTTTTATTTATTTATTTATTTTTGCTGGCACAAGCTTAATGTGGGGGTGGCCCTTACTCTGATTGGCTGGTGAGAATGTGATTGGCAGCAGTGTTGAACAGGAAGTGTAGGCAGGTGAGGCAAGTTTTGTCTGAAAGTAACGTAAAAATGTGAAGCGGAAAATGAAGATAGTGAAAATGAAAGTGAAGATTGCAAGCGAAAAAATAAACCAAACGAAAATGTGAAGTGGATTTGGCACTAATCTGAATCCATAAAAAACACAACTGAATTAGTTTTTTTTGTTAAATGAAGCTCAATAAGGACAGAAACCTTCTGAATGACAGACTTTTAGAACACAGCTCACCTTTTTCTTCATCTTCACGTTTTTGAAAATGGCGTGCACTCTCCAAGTCTTCGCAAACATGGCGCCGAACGCCGTTGTGTAGCCCACGATAAGAATCCAAGTGCGAACCTGCATAAAGAAACACACACACACACACACACACACACACACCAAAGACTAATGAAAGTGTGCACTCCTCAAGATGAATGAAAGAAATTTGACAATGAGAAAGTTTGCTGTGATAAAATAGTCCATTCATTAAAAATGTAAGAAGAAAAAAAATCAATTTTATAATAATTCTAAAAGTGACAAAAATCCACAGTCATTTGCAAATATTACAACAAGTGTTATATACACGTACAGGTAGATTGTGTCACATTCATCAGCATTTTTCACCGCACTTTGTAATTAAAGAGTAGATTATGGTGACACGACACCGTCCAGTCATGACGCTCAGTGTGAAGACACGGTGGTCCGAGTGGTGATGAAAATGGCGTTTTGGCCACACGGCTTTAGTGTCTTGGCACCACAGCAGAACAGTGTTTGAGAAGGAGGATGAATCTGCCGTCACTCACAGTGCAGAGGGTCTCAAACACCTTGTCCGACACGAACGATCCGTCCAGACCAAAGAGGAAGATGGAGGCGTAGGACAGCATCCCTCCCAGAATAATCAGGTTGTTCATATAGGGACTTGACATTTTGATCAGCCTGCAGAAATAAGAGCACAGCCGATTCATCAAATATTCAGAATTCATTCATAATTAATGGCTCCAATTAAGCCGCCGCCTCCCACATCCAATGTGCCACAATAAGAGAATAAAAGGCTCGATTGTGAAGTTCGTGCACAATCGTTCATAACAAGCATATTTATTAAAAGGCCTTATTTTTCATTATAATATATCTTGGAACTAGGTTGTGCTTTATAGCTCTTCGAGACACTAATAAACGAGACACACTAAGTTCTAATAAACCGGACACACATTATAAGGACATTTATTTAACATTACAGTTCATAAACAAAACACGTTGTAAAAAAAAGAATACATGAAAATGATAAATATAAGAAAATAATAAATACACAAGATTTATTCTGAGTATTTATATCTGTATTCCTGAGTGTGTATACGGACACTTTGACGATGACAGACGGACAGATTCATACAGCCTGATAGACCGACAGTTAGATAAACAGACTGATTCAAACAGTCAGAGAGACAGACAGATTCATACTGACTTACAGACTGATAGATAGACAAACAGACACACAGTCTGATTCATACAGTCTGAAGGACTGACAGACGGATTCATACAGTCTGGTAGACAGACAGACAGACAGACAGACAGACAGACAGATAGACTGATTCATACAGTCTGACATACAGATTCATACTGATAGACAGAGAGACTGACTGACTGATTCATACAGTCTGGTAGACAGACAGACAGACAGACAGACAGACAGACAGACAGACAGACAGACAGATAGACTGATTCATACAGTCTGACATACACATTCATACTGATAGACAGACAGACTGACTGACTGATTCATACAGTCTGACATACAGATTCATACTGATAGACAGAGAGACTGACTGACTGATTCATACAGTCTGACCTACAGATTCATACTGATAGACAGAGAGACTGACTGACTGATTCATACAGTCTGACACACAGACAGATTCATAGTCAGAGAGACAGTCAGCCAGACTCCTACAGTCAGATATAGAGACTGATTGATTCAAACAATCAGATAGACAGACATATTCATAGGACTGACAGACAAACTGACAGACAGATATGTAAGACTAGCTCATACGGTCAGATACAGACAGACAGACAGATTCCTGCAGTCTGATAGACAGACCGATCCATTCAGTCAGTCAGACAGACGCACGGGGTCTTGACAGACAGACAGACTGACCTGTGATTGCGGTTCTTGATGTTGAAGAAGAGGAAGGCTCCGGCCATGAGCATGCCGAGGACGGTGATGGTGGACAGGATGCTGTAGAGCGGGACGTTGATCTGCCGCCGCTGCTGCCGCACAAACGTCCGGTCCTTGGGAGGCTCCACACCTGAACACACACACACACGCCACTCCAGTCAGGCCGCGTCAGCTCCAGTCGCAGTACTGGGAGCTCACCAGTCACTGATGTGACATTAGCTGTGTTATGTAACGTCTGCGGCTGCGTTTAATATCTAAGACGCGAACGGTTCTTACGTCATCGTGATGCCGAGCCATCGAGTCGGCCGCTCAAAACACTGACTCATAAACGCCACTGACGCACACACTCACGATAAACACAAGCAATTCCACTACTAGAAGTAAAATAACAATACTATTAATAATTAGGGGTTTGACGAGACACGTATACACTTTTTGGATGAATGAAAAAATCAATGACAAAATATATGGATAGCAATAGAGTAATAGTGTTTTATTTATAAGAATTTTTTTAGAATCATGTTCAACTCAAAATCAATGTACTTCATTATGGAGTATTATGAAGTTTTACCGCAGTGATCAGCTCGTTTACTGCAGCGAGAGGGAATCGTTTCGATAGGGACCTTTCATTATAGTTAAAAAAAATAATATGTTTTATTTTATAAACAGTTTTATTACAGTTTAACTCGTTTGCTATATCATCACAAACAATCTTGGAGTGGGACATGTCGTGGTGGGCGGGGCAATGGCGGGGATCTGAAAAACGATTTGTTCTCGAGCAGAAAAGTTGTAGTTGAGTGCGCGTCGAAACGCACGCGAGAAGCAATCGCATATGGTGAAATCTCGAACCATGAAATCTCGTCACATCCCTAATAATGATAATAATAATATTAATAATAATAATATAAACAAACAAACAACACACAAAAAGCCGACAGTCCGAGATGGTAATGACATAGGAAAACAACTTGTCAGAAAGAAAAACAAAAAAAAGAAAAAAAATTGTGGCCATACATAAAAAGTATATAAATATATAAACAAGACATAAATCAACTGAGGTGTAAAGTACTTGAGTAAATAGACTGTGTTACTTTGGGTATTTTTGTACATTTTCTAAGTATTGTAAATATTTTATTTACTTTAGGTATTTTTGCCTACTTTGCCTACTTTCTACTTTGTACTGAGTCTCAAAAATATAAGCCTATTTAAAAATTTTAAATTCACGCAATCGATAAAGTACAAGTACTAACACTTTGCTCGGTGTTTCTTTGTCTAAAGAACTTTTCCAGTTTCTTTACACAATTGTCATACTTTTTTCTTTTTTTTTTTTAGAAATAAATTGTATTATACATCTGTACACTTATTGTTTATTTACAAAATGTACAAAAACACTAAAGTACTAAGGTAACAAAGTCTATTTACTCAAGTACTCTACACCACTGGAAAACAACAACAACAAAAAATGTCAATCTGAGCAAACAAAAACACCTCGTGAATTATTCAGATGGACAACACGAGGAACAGAGAGTACAAAAGCATGACAGCCGTGTGAACCTTCTAGTCTCCCTCTCACTCATAAACTGACACACACACACACACACACACACACAAGCAGGTCTATTCCTACCTTGGAATCTGATGGTGTTGTTGATAAGGTCCAGAACATCTGCTATGGCATTGTACTCGCCCACCTTCACCTCTTGACCTTCTGTCAAAGGAAGCGTGAGCGTGAGGACAGCACTGATAAGAGCAGTATTTTCAAAGCCCACGGACCCAAGAGACGCGCAAGACAATAGACAGTAAATTGCACGTCTGCGCTGCGAAGAGGTCTGACATATTGTTCTAAATTGCTTTGATGCTCCGTGTCACCGCAGTCGAACGTCGGAGGATCTAAACGTATGTAGATTGCAACCTTGCAGATTTGCACATCAATTACAAGATATCCGAGAGTCGAGATGTTGCGCAATAAAATAATAGTTATGCCACTAATAAAAACTAACGGGAACCTGCTCAACCAAGAACGGCTGTTTTGACAGAAACATACGCAATATGCAAATCCTTGCGCTTTGTCAACGCGTTCGCACGTCTGAACTGCTGCAAACTGCATTTGAAGTGCGCGAATGTAGTAAAATGCTAATTAGCACAAAAACGTTTTTTCAAATGTGTTAAAATTAAGACCAACACCTTTAATTACCACTTTAGCAAGATTTTAAGAAGAAAGAAGGCGTTACAAATTGTTTTTTAGCATTTAAAAAGGAATCAAAAAGAATAGCCTTTATATCCCATTATACGTTGTGCACAAATTTGAATGAAAAGTGCAACAATGGAAATAAATAATGAAAGAAATGCTTCAGGATAACTCCCATAAATTAACAAATGAAATAAAATGTATACATATACTGTATATCCTACATATACAATAAAAAAAAAAAACAACTAAGAAAATGTAAAATTCTGGCATGAGCATTTTTAAGCAAAGTACAATGTACCACTATAAAACTAATACGTTTTTCTTGAATGAGTTTTATTTAAAAATTACAGCAAGATATTGTACTTAAAAAGGGTCATGTGAATTGAATGACATCACAAGCTCAACGCCGGGACCGATATCCAGGAACATAAACTGATGACAAGTCAATTGAAGTCATGGTCAGATAAGCGGAGTGTGATATCACAGCCGACAGACTCTGACTCTAAAGACGGATGGCAGGCTAAAGAGAGGATCAGGACGTCTTTAAATATTCAGCACGGGCTATCCCTTCTGTTTCATTAAT
>MU204349.1:4453286-4470367 GCA_017309775.1 Paedocypris sp. Pulau Singkep | reverse complement strand
GAGAGAGAGAAAGGGAGAGAGAGAGAGACAGGCAAAGAAAGAGACGGAGAGAGAGAGAGACAGAGAGGGAGAGAGACAAAGTTGAAAATTATTGTAAACTCAACACAAAATAAACACCTGTTTAAATACTGTAATAAACCGTTTTACTAAAGAAAACAATGAGTAAGCCGGTCATAATAATTAAAAAAGAAATAAGTAATTTTTTGCGGAAAAGACTGATCACACGTTTGTGACTAAAGGAACAAAGGTCCGACATATGGTCTGTGCGCAGTGCCCATGTGCACGCAGTCGTCGGAGACACTGCGAATAATTGAATTTCACTCTATTCTAAGTGCGCCGTGATTTCAGCTTTGCAAAAAACTGTACACATCTCTCTCTCTCTCTCTCTCTCTCTCTCTCTCTCTCTCTCTCTCTCTCTCTCCCTCTTTCCCTCCCTCCCTTCTTCTGGAGGTGAGAGTTGCAGAAGTGGGACAGCAGAGGCTCCTCAGAGGTCAAGGGGTCGGTTTGAAAGCGTACAGAGGTCACTCACGCTTCACACTACTACACTTTTGGGACGGAGCCTAAAATATTCCACTTTTCCTGGAACTGCACAAAGCAACGTCCAGAAAATGCCTGCTTGTCTGGGAGAACATGCACTTCCTGGCGCACGCTGGCACTCCATCAGCATCTCCGTCTGACGAAGACGCAAGAACAGTCCGTTCCGTTGGACACAGAGCCCGTCCTTGGTAGAAAACCAATCCGACTCTTTTGGGACCATTAAATCTGTTGTTGAGAGATTGCAATTTACTTTGATGAGTTCTTGGAGAACCTCCGCAATCGTTCAGCCTTGATGGTTTGCTATTGGGATGCAAACGCATTTCTCCCCCCGTATTTATTCTGCTGTGAAATGGCACCCCAAGGGGTAATTTGGTAAACACATGTATGATGGCATGATCTATTAAACAAACGCTTCTGTTCCTCCTGTCTTTCTTCCTGCTTTTTTTTTTGTCGTTTTCTCCGTCTCTCCTCTAAACTCGTGAGCTCTCACGGCACATGCATCACTTGTTGGCAAACATAAAACCAACTGCATAACTGCTGGATGAAAGCAGGAGACGAAGAGCTAGAGGACACGTGGAAATCCAAAATGCCCGTTAACTGCTCTTCGTTTTCCCAAGCAAACGTTCACGGCGTCGCTGGTTCAGTTCTGCTTCGCCGCATGACTATGGATTTGCTGACTGGCTTTCGTTTGTACTTTGCGATTCTGTTCTTGTGACGGCCTGAAGCGGTGTGTCCTCACAAACAAACACGGCAGAGATACACACATTTAGAGATGGCTGGCGACAGGGCACCTTCCGCATATCAAATATTCCTACTTTTATTCTGTTCGTGGACTTGTTTTGCATAATACTGCTCTCCAAAATGTATAGTGAGCGAACGACTGAAGGCTTTTTTCTACACATTTTTGGCAAATTTGGTGGCAAAAATGTTTAAAAATTGCAGACAATTCTTCGATTTTGCTAACATGCGCAATATCACACATACCATACATTAGAGGCAAATACAAATGATTTGTATGTTAAAAATGTATGAATAATTCATAAATCACTATTGTCCTGAAACATGGCTTTAAACTTTATTTATTCTTCAAGACCTGATCAAACTTCTGATACGGTCACAAGCTCGCCAACCTGCTTAGCTTTCTTTAAAGAGTATTTCTTGCGCTCTTATTCCAACCATTATGATTTAAAAAAATGTGTTTTTAAAAAGTTATTTAAAAAGAAAACATTTGTGGACTAATATTTATCATTCGGGACTAGTAATAGACTAGTGGACTCAAAAGCAAAACAAATATTTTTTACATTTTAAAATTGAATTCCTTTATAATTTTTGGAATGAGAGAACATTTACTTTGGTCAATTTATGTGTGTGTTTTTAGTTAATTTCTCAAATTCTTCTGAATAATTTGTTAAATTCAGCGAGATCACCAAAATGCAGCTTTTTATTGAGGCTGCACTCAAATTGGTGATCAGAATTTCATCATAGTGCACATTTTTAATGTAAGTATATTTTTATTTTTTATTTTAGTATTTTTTATATATACTGTGTTCTATTTTATGACATTCATTGTTTCTTTGTCTCATCGTGTCTCTATTTTACGGCATTCTTGGCATTCTTGGCAATTTCATTGCATAGGGAACTTTAGAAATTACAATAAAAGCTTGAAAATTTAAGAATTATTACTTAAAACTGTAAGAACTACGTAAAGTGATAACTAATACCAACTTTGCATTGGTCTGGGACTAAGAAAAGAGCTATATACAGTATTTTCTGGACTATAAGCCGCACCTGTATATAAGTTGCATCCGCTCTATGAAGGATTTTGAATAGTAAATGTACATGTGTGTAACTAAATAGATTCTTTCCTAACCTGCATTTTAACACAGCAGCAACTTTGCTGATTAATACGGGACAGAAAAAAAGAGAAAATAAACTGTATCTACCGTATTTATCTATATATACCTTTGTATAAGCCGCATGCTTCCGAACCTATGAAACAACAAAACTTGCTAAGAAAATGCCCTTAAATACACTGCCCTTCTGAACCAGTAAACCGCCAATCCAATTTTGCCAATTCAGTTTATCAGGGTCATTCTCCAAGCCACTAGCTCTGGAACATACCGTAACTCCAAAGAAGTTGGTCTCGTTCATCACGTCCAGAACCATCTTGCCAACCTCCCGGTCGTCCACTGTGAAGTTATGGTACATGTCGTGCCTCTCTTTCTGTCTCAGGAGATCCATGACCCGGGTGAGAGTCTTAGCAATCACCCAGATCCCGTCGTACGCGAAGCCGTGGAACTTGCTGGTCTCCACTCCTTTCTGCTCTCGCTCGCGGTTGTACTCTCGCTCGTATTCCTGCGGCGTCTGGAGTTACACAGAAAGACGTCAAACCACAACCACTCAGTATGAAGTAGATGAATCCAAGCAAACATCAACACTCACCCTTCCGGAAATTCCTTTCGTCCGCTTGGCACTGAGGGGCTCGAAGTCCACACTAATATAGCCCTCCATGGCCGTCAGTAGCTTCTTAGTGGTACAGTTGGTAGAATTGGCCTGTTCCCACCAGTTGCCCTGGTACCATCCCGGGATGATCCACTGGTATTTACTGCCGTACATGTTGAGGTTATAGGCCTGGAAACCACACAGAGGCCGAGATCTGCTTTCAGCACAGCTAATCATTACACACACACACTTAAGTCAAGCGCTTTCCATTAAACCGGAAACTTCCGTATTGATAAAAACCGAGGCTGAAGTTGCTTCACTTACACAGCAAAAGACTTTAGACGCCAGGTTCTCGTCAAACTGGCCGATGATGATTCGGACATCGTTGTCCTGCAGAACCAAACGACAAACGGGTTTTATTAATACATTCTGAAGACTGGAAACTTTGAATCCTTTCTTGTATCACTCCAAAATCTGTAGGCTGCCCGAGGTTTAATATTGACGCTGATATAAAAGTTGTTAAAACAGTTATTTGGACATGTGGTCAGTCATTTTTCTAAAACTTAAAATCAAATATGTCCAACAATAACACGTAAAAGGTATAGATAATAAAAGAAAAAAGGAAAAGTTAAAAAGATGGAATACAGATTTAGGAAGATACATTAAATTATTTTTTAAAAATTATACAATTATAAAAAAAATATATATATAACACACAATACAATTAGATATACAACTATTGCACTGAAATAGAAAAATTATATACAGCTATTTAACTAAAGTGAATGGAAGCAAACCAACCCAGAACATTATAATTTCAAGAGCTGCATAAGTTTCAAAAGAAAAAGGACATTTGGAAATGTGCACAACTCTGCAAAAGACTTGATCCCTTATCAGATCAGAAGCTCTCTGACTCTGGGACTTTATCTACTCCGTTGCCACAAAGGTGTGTCACTTTTCCACGAGTCTTCCGTCTCATCTGAAGGCGAAAAGAAGCTTATAGATTGAGAAGATCGGGTTGAGGAACTTGCTCCAGGACACTTGAGTTGTGGAGCCAACAAATATGGGAATCAAACCGGCAACTGTATGGTCACAAGCCCATCTCCCAAACCACTAGGCCACAATTGCCAAATCTTGTATAGCCATTTAGTCCAGCTTAACCATTTCTCCGATACCGTAGAAGTTCAGAGTGAAATACAATGGCCACGATTCTGGCAAATGCCAATAAAAACGGCAAGTAGATGTTTAGGCTTGCCACGGTGACTGTGGAAATGCCCACAAGCGTGAGTAAAGAATTCTCGGTGAAACTTCATCACTCGTGGGATGTCATCTTCAGACAGAAGGCTACAGGAGGAGCATTTACCATGCACGACTAATGAGCGCGCTTCAGTGTTGGCGCAGGACGCAGAATAATGGCTCCAGTGGGTGGGCTACTGATTTGTGACAGCTCCGAAAATAGCAGCGTTTACAGGTGGGATCACAGTGGAAACGCTCAATCTGATCCCGGCCCGGGAAAGCTTGACTGTAACCAGCTTTGACTAAAGGCCCGGTTCAGATGTGAATGAGGCATTAAACCGCATGTGGCCTGTGACCGAACGCTTTCTTTGAGGCATATCAAAGTGACTCAAAGGCCGTCATCAAACGCTTCGCATCGCATTCGCCGCTCGGCCAATGAGAACGCTGGAATGCTGTGTGTAAGACGCAAGACGGAACATTTGGGTCATCACTTGCTCCGCATCCCCAACAGTGTCGGAGGGAATGGTGTTTTTGGACGTCCATGTGTCCTGAAGGCTCCATCCACCCAAAAAACATAGAGCCTGGATCAATGACAGGCCCTTCCAGGCCACTATCTGCTTTAAAAGGACAAAAAAAGGATAAAAAAGGAGCAAATCTTGACCATTATTGACTCAATGCACAAAGTTGTCGACACAAAACTTGGAATCCGTTTTCCAGGGAATTCAAATTTTGAAGCACATCTTCAGCCGTTCTTAGCCTTAAAAGTTGCAGTTGGAGAGTAAACATGTCGACAAAATGAATTTGATGAAGATTAAAAAAACCCTATAAAGATCACAAGTCAAGAGCGAACAATTGAGTTTGTTTTTTGAGTCAAAACCCCCCATAATTTTATAAAACCTTAAAAAAAACTGACGTAATTATTTTATGAAAATGCGTATTGACACCAAAAATATGAGTTTGGCACAATCATGCTGAAAGTACAAACACTTACATTTCTAAGCGCCGTGAACTGAACATTTTGATTAAAAGCTTGAATAATTGTGTAATTGTCCAAAACATTGTCTTCTGTACAATCCATTCTAGACACAGCTTAATTCTGAACGCGTGAGACTTAAGAGTACATTATGTTGAGTAAAATACCATGCCAGGCAAAACATGACAGCTTGGGAATATGAAACACATTTGTGATCATTTGTGTGACTTCAAGTGTAGAACAAGAGAGTCGAGCTTCACCATCACCGACGGAGAGCCTTTCTTACCTTCAGTTTCTTCACATTCACACAGGGATCATTAGAGAAACTCTCCGTGTCGGCGATCTGGATGTCTGCCTTCTCTAGCTCATTGGTCAAATCATTCCGCACCTGTCAGGGCGAGACAAATGAGAGAAGCCAATGAAAGCGGCGCACGGCGGACCTCCACCAAACAAGCCAATCAAAAGCAGCGTTCCCTTCCTGTGCTTTATGTCTCAATTCCCTCTAATCTGCTGGATCCAACACTTCCTCCGGCATCCCAATCAGCCTGGAGGATTCCCGCATCCCACGGGCTTCTGGGTAAATGTTCTATTGGCTTCACGTTCGGCTCCCAACAGACTTCATCCATCTATGTCCACTGATGCTTTAGAAATTTATATAGTAGGACTTTGCAAAAGATCTCAGCACCTTTTGTCCCTCTAGTGAATTGAGTGGCTTTGCTCACAAACTACCAGAATGGCCATATGATTACTACATAAAAAAGTGAAATCATTATTTTAACACTGAACATAAACTCTGTATTCACTCGAATATAAGCACACGCTTTTTTTTTTTCTTTTTTTTTCTTCTAATTTTAGCGGCTCAAATATTCAGCGGATGCTTATAATCGCGTATTTCAAATATGCATGGAATATGCGCTCGTTTTTGCTAATTTCAAGTGAGGAGAAATCACAAATAACTAGATTATATATAATTTATTTATATGTATAATTTTATTTACATTTAGTTTTGATTAGCTCAATAACATTAGTCACGCAGCAACACTTAGCAGGAGCCAAAAAAACGTGTTAGTACAAAAAATAATAACTTGTGGAACAGACGGAGCATCCGGGAAATTAGCGCTAACAGTCGAAAAGGAAGAACACAGGCGAGGAGTCAAAAGCAAGGAACAAATACAATCAAAACGCTGGGTTTGCTGTGCAGGGGCAAACAATCATTCGCTACAATCCTCTTCAAACTGCTTTGTGTAAGGACTAGAGTGCAAAGGCTCTTGGGACCGGGTGAGAATTATGAGTTGAAAATAAAGCAACTGTACCAGGAATGTACGCGTAATTCATGTAAATACAGTATATTTGCTGCAACAATTGTTCAGAATTAAACTTCCTGTTTACGTTTCCTGTTTAAGCTCCTGGCAAATACGTTTCTTTTTTCAGAATTTTTTTATTGAAAAATTAGGCTGTAGTTTTGTTATCAAGTGAATGTTTAATTGAGATATGGCAAGCCAAAAGATCATTTGGATGTGCTTTTGTGGAAAGAAAATTTTAATTAAAACGTCAAAACGTATATCATCATCATCGCCAGAAACCTTAAACCTGGAATATTACTTTTTACAACGCTCACAAAATGGTACACTGTAAACTGTAATTTCCTGTGAAATATCCATAATAAATTTGGACAGCTTACAGCAAAATACAGTTTTGACAGAGCTGTCATTAGATCATGTGGAGAATTGCTATCGTGCGTATCGTGCTGTAAAGATATTATACTGCACATTAAAAAAAAAAGCAGGAAATCAATTTTACAGTAAGCTGCTGTACAGCACCTCAGCCGGTAAAGTACCGCTTCTTACACCCTCTTTCCTCCAGCCGGTTTTCAAGAGAAGAACAGACGTCTGATGTGTGTCCACTGACCACTCGTGATCAAACCATCCGCGACGGACGTTAATACCAGGAGCGAACCAGGCCTCAGATTGTGACAGAAGCCTGAACTCATTCTGCCAGACTTTACCTGAAAAGCCTGGCTGATCCACATTGTCTTGATTACTGATGCGGTGAGCATATTTCAAGCTTAATGCTGGCAGATCCTGGAAACCACTTTCCACATGAGCGGAGCCATGGCGGGACGGTCTGAGCAGGACGCGTGAGTGTGAGGGCCTGGGACCTCCTGATGGGGTCGTGTGAGGAAGAGGAAGGTGAGGGGGGACGGCTGCGAAAGAGCTCGGCGGGATTACGGGATTTGAGAGCCGTCCTAAAGCTGAGGAGAAACCGGCATGATGTGATGCCAAATGCATAATGCAGTCACGCACTGACCTGTCAAATGAACCCAGAGGAAACGGTAAACAGGAAGCGGCGTGAATCAGGCCGAGCAACACTGGGTGTCGAGAAGCTCTGCGGGCTAATACTCCATAAACTCAACATCATTCCATCTCACCAGGGTTTGCCGAGCCCAGGCCTACTGTTGGCACTATACAGGTCCACTTTCACATTTAATGAAATGGACGGGATGGGTTTTTAGGAAACTATTCACCACAGAGAGGTCCATATTGTTGGGGCTATAATAGACAGGGTTCCTACGGTTTCCCAAAAGTGGAAATACAAGCAGTTTCACAAAAGCTTTATATCGGTGGCAAAATATCAATTTAAAGCTCTGACTAAATACAAACAAAATAAAACATTGCCATTTTATTCACATTTATAGAGATATTATGCAAAAACCAAGTTGTGCTTTGTAATAGCAATTGTATAAGTGACATTATGAAGACATTCGACTCTGTTTTATATTGACGGTACAAACATATTGACTAGTCGACTAGACAAATGAACAAAATGTAAATGAACTAAATGCACAAATGTCTCCAAATGATTTGTTCAATTATTTGTTCAAGAGTCAAAGATGTATGTCTATACTTTTTTCTTAACCGTAATAAGAGGGATCAAAAATAGATAATAAACTTTAACTTTTTTTTTTTTTTTTTATTCTTTTACTTTAGTAAAAAATTTTATGTTATATCACATGTCTTTTTTAAAATTACAATTATTACAATATTAAATAAAAAAATGTGTCTGAATCTACAGGGATTTGGAACTTATTAGGGCCTTTACATAATTAGATGATATAATTAGTTAATTAGATCACGAATTATGACATTTTTGCTTTACAAATATGTTGGCACATATGAATTTCGTAAGTCGGGATAACACGGTATTTGTTTGTAGTAAAATCAGTATAATTCAATTACACCTGTGAAATACATAAAGGAAAATCAAGCATTTTCAAGCACTTCATTTCAAATTCAACCATTTTTTAGAAATTGAAAACAGAAAATTGAAATTCAAGCATTTTCAAGGACTTCAAGCACTTGTAGGAACCATGAATATAATCCCACTCGAATCCTAATTTCACATTAAAAGACTGTCAATTTTAGAATTTTATTTTTGAGTAGGCAACTATAGTCTGGAAAATACGGTAGTGGAGCCGTCATCCCGCTGATGATGAATTAACAGGAGGGACACGGGTCACGGCTTGTCATGTCACTGGATTATATTCCCTTCTTTCACTAAACTCACAGCAGTCCATCATCAGCCATGAGATGTTTTACCTCAGCATCACTCAAGTCCCGGCGTGGCCATGAGCTTTGAGGACCCAGTCTCACATAAATCAGCAATAAACCTGCATCGATTACGCATTGACTGGATTGGAAAAGTGCATGATTAAGTTTAACCGTTGAGGTCGAGGACTCAAGAAGAACACAAAGTTGTACTGAGTAATATACATTTTAATTATCGAGAATTTATCGATTTATCAAGATTACGTTTCCTCGACGAGGACAGAGATTTCGGGCTGGCATTACCCATCATGCTTTTAGGTTGCACTTATGAAAATTCTCTTGTGAAATTGTATCAGTACGTTTATTTAGACTTATTAGGTCATCTTGTGAATCAAATACAGTTTTACCCCAGTGTGAATATGGAGAATTTTATGGACATTTTTCTAATTTTTGAACCCAGATTAATAAAGGACATCCTTTTTAAACTATAAAAATTCTATTAAACTTTAGACCATTTTTTCCCTAATTCGCATAGCGTCTTTGCGTTGGTCTCAAGCTAAGAAAAGCGCTAAATAAATAAACTTGAACTTGAACATTATGGTTTAGTCCATTGGCTGTTTTAGTTTTATCGATGTGTTCATTTTAAAACTGAATTTTGTGGGGTGCTTTTTGAACCTATTTCCGTTGAAATTTGTATTTTCGTTGATTTATCAAAAATGATCCTCGACTTGTTACTTCTTAATGATTTATTTGTTTGGAACCCTTGCGTCTTCATCAATTGGGTGACACTTCCCGACACAAACAAGCCAGCGCTGCGAGCACCGAGCGCAGGACTCGTCTCAGAGTTGCTATGCGGTTGCTAAGGGATTGTGAGCCGTTTTTAGCACAATGCTGCTGACGGATCCGAGACGTCTTTGTTTATGACAGAAATCGTCTGGGATTCTTTCTTCAAACGATGTCACAATATATGTCAAATATATACTCTAAATGTGGCTTTTTTATGCTATAAATGGCGGCTTGAGTTTGGCGACAACATTCGAACGTAAAACAGAGCGACTTGTATTTTGTTATTAGTGATGCTTTTACATTAATTTTCTATCGCGACATTTACCGTAAAATCAAATGTCAAATCAATGTCACATTTTGTCTGTAGTATTTTTTGCATTTCTTGTATGTTATTACACTATATATAACAATGCTTTATAAAAAGCTGATTTCATTGTACAGGGGAATTGTGAAACAATGAAACAACTTGACTTTGATGTCATAGATATAAAGTAGAATAATCATAATAACAATACATTTTATTTATAGGCGCCTTTCAACACACAAAGACACTGTACAAAAACAATAAAGTAAAATAAAACAATGTAAAGATAAAACATGTATTATCACATGCACAGATCTTCTATATGATTATGTAGTGAACATCAACAACGGAAATTAAAGCACTTAGTTAAAAAAAGTTTAAATAAATAACTAGCACATTTGGGAACAGAATGCATTATTTTTTATATTTTCTTATTTACATGGGAAATGAGCAGTTCTCTTCTAACTCATAAAAACTCTTATTAATTATAATAAGAAACAATTTATGATAAGATAAATCTTGGGCATTTATTACACAGGTCACGCTCCTGCACATCGGCAAGTTTTCTTAAAGGGAAAATAATCTAAATAATTTGATTTTTTTTCAACCTTTAAAAAATGTGAACGATTATAAGTTCTGAATTTTGATAATTTTTTGATCAATCGCCCATATTATGAAATCTCCTAAACTACAACTATTTTTATATATTAATGAAAGAGATCTTGAGTGACCCAAAAACAAGTTTCAGCAAGAACCGAGAGACTTTTAATCCACCGTCTGTGCAATTCTTTACGGACTGGGATTATTCCCAGTGGTCATACACACACACACACACACACACACTCCTGTGTTTTGTGGGATAGATGGATACGAAAATTCCGTTTGTGGACAAGCTTGTGCCGGATTGTGCCGTTGCCCCGGGACTCCATCTCCCTGTGATTTACACGGCACGCCGCCATAGGTCACACACAACGCAAATAGAAAAACCAAAAAAAAAAGAGGCGGTGTGTTTAATCTCCCGCTGTGTTAGTGGGGACACATGCATCTAATTCTAGAGAGTGTTTTAATGAGGCTTTAAACCGAAACAGACGCAAACAGGAACGGGGCAAGACACCGTGTCTGTCCCACAGACGCAAGCTGATGCTCACGCTTAGGACGGTGAGAGTGAAACTCGTGCTTGGATCATCTCCGCTGGGAATGCAATTAGCTTCGGCCGAGCCGGTGGATTGTGCTTGTGTTGCTGGAATGTTTAATCACGGATCAAACAAGCAGAAACTTTGGATGGTTGAGGCTGGTGGGCCGCACAAACACCTGAATGGAGAGCCATTACGGGAGCAGTTGGAGTGTGTCCAATGGGTCACTAATGGAGCCCCGCGGTGTAAAGGAGGACAGTGTGTGTACAGTAGGAGAACCATATGGTGACCTGCTTTGGGAAAAAAAGAATGAGAAACGCTCCATTTCTCACTTCGCTCCAGCTCGGAATGTGCAAAAATATAGTGTGAAAGAGATGAAGATGGAGTAGTCGCAAATACACACCGTGCTTTCACGACGCTTTTAGAGTTTAGATATTGTATAGATGTGTCTGTGTGTGTGTGTGTGTGTGTGTGTGTGTGTGTGTGTGTTTGGGGACGGGGTGTTGTCTATATTTATAATATAATATAATACAATTAATACCAACAAAATACAATTGCGCTTAAAGTTAAATAATTAAATATATATAAAGATATATATAAAGATAAAAATAAAAATCTAAAAATATATAAAGATGATATATATATAGTATATATAATAATAATAATAATAATAATAATAATAATAATCACAGTTTATTTCCACCACACCCACAATATTTTTTTAATTAAGAATAAAAGACTGAAGCTTGTAATATTGAAAGAAAAATTAAATTCACATGCTATTGAAACTATTTAAATTCACACACTATTTGCATTGGAATGTTTTTTATTGCCTAAATATCTTCCTCCGTAAACAACACACTTTACAGAACATGTGGCGTACGTTTACTGGACCAACTGGAAAAACGAAGAGACGTGACTTTGGAAGTGATTTTGTTGGGCCGACACTTTACTGTATTGTTGAAATCTCAGTCGTACAGAGTATTTGTGTTAAAAGAAACGGTAATCACAATCATCCTGATGATAGTGATAACAACTCAGGAAAGAAGGATTGGGGGAAAAAAATAATTAAAAACAGAAAGCGATGAATAATGGTGGATGGACAGATGACAAATAAGTGATCCGCAAAATCTGAACTCTTGATAGCTGTTTACAATAGCATTCAAACACACACACACACACACACACACACACACACACGCACCTTTTTATACTGCGAGGCTTGACAAATGGGTTTAATTCCCCATCGTGGCCCAAGTCATCTAATCTTTTAGCACTAAAAAAAAGGGATTGGGAGTTAATCTGTAAAACAGCAAACTGGAGAGTGATTCACGCTGGAGTGTGAACAGCCTCTAATCCATTTACAGATAGACATTCAGGCAAAACACACGTCAGATATCAGGCGCTATAACACACGGGTGCTAACCCACCACAAGCGGGACACGGCCCAAACGCTTTTTGTTCCCCACTTTCTAGCTGTTTTCTGGCATTAGGTGGCAAGACATTCGATATCTTCCCTTAGATTCTTTTGAATACTGTCTCTGGTCTCCAGCGCTGGAAACAACAGTGGCCAGTGGATTGAATTGGAGGACACGTCTGATTTGTGAGAGGCGTCTGGTGCCCTCATCACACGGGACTGATGGGATCAGCTCCTCCACACACACACACACACACACACACACACACACACACACGTATGACACATCACAACTGTGTATGACGTTTAGCAGCTTTTCAAACTATTCAGCACCCTTAAAATTATATTATACAATGTAAAAGTGCTAATAAACCCTTTGGTTCTGGAGTAGTACAATCAAAATCAGACTTTTGATTTCATACTTCAAAGCAATTGTCATGTTAAATATACGGTGTGTAAGTTATTATAGTTATTAAAGCAGTACGCTTGCATAAACTAAAAGTTTTTTTTAATTAACATAGAAAACAGTGTTTTAAAGTGATACTAGCGCATTAAAAAACGTAAAACAAATTGTAAATATAAATATGTACAAAATATACAGAACATTCTGTAAAAAATGTAATATCAATATCTTTATAAAAAATGTATATACAATTTAAAAAGTAAAAAAAAAAGTTGTTAACATTTAAACAGCAACAGAGAATCTACATACATGGAACTCTGGGTAATGTAGTGCAGACACAACACTTGTTCCACAACAATATTGTGTGAAGCGAAAATTGCAAACAAATTTCCGTATTTATGCAAATTACGTAAAAAAGCATCAAATTACGCAAAAAAGGCCCCCAAAAATATAAAATAGAAAATAAAAAAATGAACTACTTTTTCTTTATTTCACAAACTCTACTTGTGACCCGTATCACTTTAAGGTCATCTTTACTTGAATAATAGTTCTAGTCTAATCTAATCAAAGATGACGTGATTTATTTTATTTGTGATTGCTAATGACTTAAAATTATTTCAAATATGCACCCATTTTTCCATATTTTCATGCTTAAGCACGTCCCAAGTTTTTGAGGGTTTAAAATTCGGAAAATTTGCGTAATACATTAATACATTTTTTACATTAATACATACAAGTATTTTATACATTAATACATGTATAAAATACATTATTTTAATACAAAATGACATAAAAAAATATATGGATGAACATGACATTAACTGTGAGCATGCACAGATAATGTAAAGAAGCCAATCATACGTCAAAAAAAAGAAATTTGATTATAAAAAAAAAGAAATATATAAATATGCATTTGAACATTTACCATTCCATTCCATCAACACCAAAAAGTGGCTAAACGACTGTACAATATCGATGCGCCAGTCGATTCCGTTGGAGTGTTTAGGAGTCGTTTACTTCAAATTAAAAGTCACCGACACGAGGCGGCTTGTGGCGCGCTGGGTTAGCAGTAAAAGTGCCGCGTCAGCACTGGCCAGCTACAGTCAGCAGGATTGGCTAGCACACGACGCATCTGTAATGACGATCTGGTTTAAGATTTATCACCTGAGGAATACGCCGTGCCGTGTGTGTGTGTGTGTGTGTGAGGAGGACGCTAATGTCTTCTCGCCCCTGGAGAGTTACAACTACAGGTCCCATCGGAGGAAGGAGTTTCCAGAGGATTACGATAAACACACAAACACGCGACACGGCCCGAGACCCTCACAACCCATCGATCCAAACTACACGAATCCCTCAGCGAATACTCTGAGAAGCGGCGGAAGAGAAGAATGACGAGTGTGCGGCCAAAACATGACAAATGGGACAAGTTCGAGAAGCCTTTTTCTGGAACCGTATTTTTCCTGAAAAAAATGTTCCTTTTTCTAAGGCGGAAAAGCATAAAATCTCATATTTAGTTTGAGCTACACACAACTAAATTATGTGATGATACGTAGGTGTGACAAATGTGTGTTGCTAACATATTTAAGTTTTAAGTAGGTGAAGTTATAATTAAATTATGACATTTACAAATAAAGTATGAACTAAGTGCGTAGCAGGATCTTATTGCCTTGGTTTCTTCAGGGTCTCCATCACCCCCCCCACACACACACACACACACAGTCCAAAAAGACACGTTCAGGAAGATATAAGGGTGTGTCCTAGACTGGGTGTGGTCAGCCAATCACAGAGCGGGACACACTGGGATTGGCTCAGAGTGTCGCATACAGTATGTAATGATATAAAAAGCGCGTTTCATCACACTGTTTTACCTCCGAGAAGCGCTGGACATCCTGCGTCAGGGTTCCCACTCGGGTCCAGTTGTAGAAGTTCAGGAACTTCACCACGGCCGGGTTGACGGCGTTGTCCGAGGGAACCGTCCGGAAGAAGTTGGGATATTTTTTCCTGTCTGCCAGGACCGGAGTGGTGGCAGCAAACGAAAGCTGAAAGATAAGGAAAAAATGACCTTTGTGAAATTCTAGTTTTGTTAATTCCATTATTTTAAAAAAATTGATTTGCTTCTCTATATTCCTCAAACTTGGTAAAACCAAAAAGTCTAATTTGTTTTCTTTAAAAAAAAAAAAGTCAAACTTGAAAAACTTGATAATTGTGAGAATTTCAAGATTTTTTGAGAACTAAGGGTGAACTATGTCACACTGAGATTGAACAAATGCTAAGTCATTCTTCTCTAGACAAGAAAACATTGTATTTTTTCCACACAATTATCTTTTGCACAGTTGCAAGTTAAATTTGCACAGTTGATAGTCAAACATCAGAGAAAGAGCAACAGTAAAAACAAAGGAGAATCTACTTTTATTATCTATTTCTTTTCAACATGGTACGAACTAGATATTGTGTGAACTAAGCTGTTTACTAATCTGTATATGAGAAATTAAATTATGAAATAATAAAAAGTGCATGTATATGAACAAAAATGGTATTGCTAATTATTGTATCTAGTATTGTAAACTATTATTATAGGAATTATTATAAACAGCAGTTCATATGAATTAATTATGAATATTTACGATTATGAATACTATACCTATATTTTACGATTTTTAAAATGATTGTAGCGTACAACACACTTACACACACACCCACAAACAAACACATTTACCAGTATTCAATTTGTCCGTTTGGATAAAAAAAAAAACGTGAAACGACAAAGCCCGGTGAAAACTGGAAAGCGTTATGTTAATATATGAAAGTTTGCCAAGCGTGAAATCATTTACATGATTGTGGGAGCTGCGGAACATAAGCAGTGGACCAGCAGCCTGAGCGACAGGCTTGAAACGCTCTGACACGGGCCCTGGGCCATCCAGCAGCATCCTCATTATGGAGCTCCGCTGTATCTACTCCTGTGAGTGGATTAAGCTCTTCTGCCTCCAGAAACACAACTGTTAATAAGATGCCTCAAAAAGCCTGTTGGAATAGCGCACGCTAAGCATGTTTGTATCTTTCCAGGCTTTCAGAGGTTTCAAAACGAAGGCCTTTCTGATGAGTTGTTTCCTCTCCGAACATGCCCTCCTGAATGCTGTGAGACACCAGGCCGGGCGTCACCAAGCTGTGTCGCGTGCCCCTCACTAGATTAGCAAACGCTCCTCAGGTTAGGATACATCTGGAGGGTTATTAGTCTCTCGGAGATAAACATGTGTAAATGCCGTGAGTGCAAATAGCAAAAGCCATCATGTGCTTGGTTAAAAGAAGCTCACGGGGGGAGGGAAAAAAAGAAAAAGAAAATGAAATGGAATGTCGGGATGCATGTTCAATTTGATAAAATTGTCATTGCTCTGGTAAAAAAAAAAAACGAATGAATAAAATGACTGGAAAGGTTCTTTAAAAAAAAAAAACCCCAGACTGCTGGATTCCGCTGATTTAAGCAAGTACCTATGTATAGTACCAATGTCGTAAACAGCTTTTTCAGAACACCTTGCTCGCTCTCTCTCTCTCTCTCTCTCTCTCTCTCTCTCTCAATATACGTATATAAAGTTCTTTTCACGTCCTGTCGGCTTCAGGGAGTAAACTGAATTATAAACAGCAAGTTTGCTCGAATCGGCTAATTTGCTTTTCCGGAGAATAGAATGGCAGGTGGGAAGGGAGCACAACCTCTAACCTCTGGCAAACCGAGGTGATGATGCAATCCCAGGGATGGAGAGATTACGCTCTTTTCCTCTCGGATGAACCTTTAATACAGTCGCCCGACTCTGCCGACACAGATGGGAACGTGTGGACTAGGGCTGCACGATTAACCTTAATCGAACCGACATCGCGGTTTTAACTCCCGCGATTTCATAACCGCAGGAGCTTGCGGTTTTTTACCCCGCCTCTGACGTTTGAGTGACACGCCTATTATCCAATCAAAATGGTCGAGTCTCCCGATACTGGCTTGCTGACCAACCAGAAATGACAACAAAACAAGGTTTTATGCGGCGCGAACATGCACGCGCGACTCATTACTGTTGAACAGCCAACGGCGCGCGCAGCAGTGAGCGAAGGCACTTCGGTAACGGTAACGGTCGCGGAAGCGGCAGAGCTCTTGGTCAATAAGAACTGTGGAACTTCAGCTATTTGGAGCTTTTTTTAGTTTCGCGAACAACGACGTGGAGCAAAAGACTGACGAGTGTAAAATGTGTCGACGTGCTTGGCCAGATCTAGTGGAAACACCTCATTTATACCAGCATCTTAAAAATCACACTAATATTAGTA
>MU204349.1:4413690-4453186 GCA_017309775.1 Paedocypris sp. Pulau Singkep | reverse complement strand
ACGAAACGCGCGAATAACTCCGCAACGCTAACTCCGAGCGGTTCGGGGATAGCGCCATTGGATCCGGCTCGCGTCGCGTAAACTTTTTCGTAGGAGGTTTTTTTTGATATCACGCACCGTTTCCGAGATACGGGCCATTTTCTGCCAAATTTTTCACATTCCTCAAACGAATAACAATATATACCCTTTACTGTGGGGGAGACAGGGACAAATCTTACATCGTCGGATTCGTCTCATCATTTGGGATTTGGTTCTGGGGTGTTAGTGGGTGTCTGGGGTGAGTGTTGGGAGTGTGGGCGGGGTCTCCACTTTTTGGCCACGAACGAAAAATAATAGTCACTCACCTTGTGAGGCGAGTGCCTAAAAATGTGTCTGAATCTACAGGGATTTGGAACTTATTAGGGCCTTTACATAATTAGATGATATAATTAGTTAATTAGATCACGAATTATGACATTTTTGCTTTACAAATATGTTGGCACATATGAATTTCGTAAGTCGGGATAACACGGTATTTGTTTGTAGTAAAATCAGTATAATTCAATTACACCTGTGAAATACATAAAGGAAAATCAAGCATTTTCAAGCACTTCATTTCAAATTCAACCATTTTTTAGAAATTGAAAACAGAAAATTGAAATTCAAGCATTTTCAAGGACTTCAAGCACTTGTAGGAACCATGAATATAATCCCACTCGAATCCTAATTTCACATTAAAAGACTGTCAATTTTAGAATTTTATTTTTGAGTAGGCAACTATAGTCTGGAAAATACGGTAGTGGAGCCGTCATCCCGCTGATGATGAATTAACAGGAGGGACACGGGTCACGGCTTGTCATGTCACTGGATTATATTCCCTTCTTTCACTAAACTCACAGCAGTCCATCATCAGCCATGAGATGTTTTACCTCAGCATCACTCAAGTCCCGGCGTGGCCATGAGCTTTGAGGACCCAGTCTCACATAAATCAGCAATAAACCTGCATCGATTACGCATTGACTGGATTAGAAAAGTGCATGATTACGTTTAACCGTTGAGGTCGAGGACTCAAGAAGAACACAAAGTTGTACTGAGTAATATAAATTTTAATTATCGAGAATTTATCGATTTATCAAGATTACGTTTCCTCGACGAGGACAGAGATTTCGGGCTGGCATTACCCATCATGCTTTTAGGTTGCACTTCTCTTGTGCAAATTCTCTTGTGAAATTGTATCAGTACGTTTATTTAGACTTATTAGGTCGTCTTGTGAATCAAATACAGTTTTACCCCAGTGTGAATATGGAGAATTTTATGGACATTTTTCTAATTTTTGAACCCAGATTAATAAAGGACATCCTTTTTAAACTATAAAAATTCTATTAAACTTTAGACCATTTTTCCCCTAATTCGCATAGCGTCTTTGCGTTGGTTTCAAGCTAAGAAAAGCGCTAAATAAATAAACTTGAACTTGAACATTATGGTTTAGTCCATTGGCTGTTTTAGTTTTATCGATGTGTTCATTTTAAAACTGAATTTTGTGGGGTGCTTTTTGAACCTATTTCCGTTGAAATTTGTATTTTCGTTGATTTATCAAAAATGATCCTCGACTTGTTACTTCTTAATGATTTATTTGTTTGGAACCCTTGCGTCTTCATCAATTGGGTGACACTTCCCGACACAAACAAGCCAGCGCTGCGAGCACCGAGCGCAGGACTCGTCTCAGAGTTGCTATGCGGTTGCTAAGGGATTGTGAGCCGTTTTTAGCACAATGCTGCTGACGGATCCGAGACGTCTTTGTTTATGACAGAAATCGTCTGGGATTCTTTCTTCAAACGATGTCACAATATATGTCAAATATATACTCTAAATGTGGCTTTTTTATGCTATAAATGGCGGCTTGAGTTTGGCGACAACATTCGAACGTAAAACAGAGCGACTTGTATTTTGTTATTAGTGATGCTTTTACATTAATTTTCTATCGCGACATTTACCGTAAAATCAAATGTCAAATCAATGTCACATTTTGTCTGTAGTATTTATTGCATTTCTTGTATGTTATTACACTATATATAAAACAATGTATTTTAAAAAAAGTTGATTTCATTGTACAGGAGAACTGTGAAACAATGAAACAATTTCACTTTGATGTTATAGATATAAAGTAGAATAATCATAATAACAATACATTTTATTTATTGTTGCCTTTCAACACACAAAGGCACTGTACAAAAACAATAAAGTAAAATAAAACAATGTAAAGATAAAACATGTATTATCACATACACAGATCTTCTATATGATTATGTAGTGAACATCAACAACTGAAATTAAAGCACTTGGTTAAAAAAAGTTTAAATAAATAACTAGCACATTTGGGAACAGAATGCATTATTTTTTATATTTTCTTATTTACATGGGAAATGAGCAGTTCTCTTCTAACTCATAAAATCTCTTATTAATTATAATAAGAAACAATTTATGATAAGATAAATCTTGGGCATTTATTACACAGGTCACGCTCCTGCACATCGGCAAGTGTTCTTAAAGGGAAAATAATCGAAATAATTTGATTTTTTTTCAACCTTTAAAAAATGTGAACGATTATAAGTTCTGAATTTTGATAATTTTTTGATCAATCGCCCATATTATGAAATCTCCTAAACTACAACTATTTTTATATATTAATGAAAGAGATCTTGAGTGACCCAAAAACAAGTTTCAGCAAGAACCGAGAGACTTTTAATCCACCGTCTGTGCAATTCTTTACGGACTGGGATTATTCCCAGTGGTCACACACACACACACACACACACACACACACGCACACACACACACACACACACACACTCCTGTGTTTTGTGGGATAGATGGATACGAAAATTCCGTTTGTGGACAAGCTTGTGCCGGATTGTGCCGTTGCCCCGGGACTCCATCTCCCTGTGATTTACACGGCACGCCGCCATAGGTCACGCACAACGCAAATAGAAAAACCAAAAAAAAAGAGGCGGTGTGTTTAATCTCCCGCTGTGTTAGTGGGGACACATGCATCTAATTATAGAGAGTGTTTTAATGAGGCTTTAAACCGAAACAGACGCAAACAGGAACGGGGCAAGACACCGTGTCTGTCCCACAGACGCAAGCTGATGCTCACGCTTAGGACGGGAAAGTGAGAGTGAAACTCGTGCTTGGATCATCGCCGCTGGGAATGCAATTAGCTTCGGCCGAGCCGGTGGATTGTGCTTGTGTTGCTGGAATGTTTAATCACGGATCAAACAAGCAGAAACTTTGGATGGTAGAGGCTGGTGGGCCGCACAAACACCTGAATGGAGAGCCATTACGGGAGCAGTTGGAGTGTGTCCAATAGGTCACTAATGGAGCCCCGCGGTGTAAAGGAGGACAGTGTGTGTACAGTAGGAGAACCATATGGTGACCTGCTTTGGGAAAAAAAGAATGAGAAACGCTCCATTTCTCACTTCGCTCCAGCTCGGAATGTGCAAAAATATAGTGTGAAAGAGATGAAGATGGAGTAGTCGCAAATACACACCGTGCTTTCACGACGCTTTTAGAGTATAGATATGTGTATGTGTGTGTGTGTGTGTGTGTGTGTGTGTGTGTGTGTTTGGGGAGGGGGTGTTGTCTATATTTATAATATAATATAATACAATTAATACCAACAAAATACAACTGCGCTTAAAGTTAAATAATTAAATATATATAAAGATATATATAAAGATAAAAATAAAAATCTAAAAATATATAAAGATGATATATATATAGTATATATAATAATAATAATAATAATAATAATAATAATAATAATAATCACAGTTTATTTCCACCACACCCACAATATTTTTTTAATTAAGAATAAAAGACTGAAGCTTGTAATATTGAAAGAAAAATTAAATTCACATGCTATTGAAACTATTTAAATTCACACACTATTTGCATTAGAATGTTTTTTATTGCCTAAATATCTTCCTCCGTAAACAACACACTTTACAGAACATGTGGCGTACGTTTACTGGACCAACTGGAAAAACGAAGAGACGTGACTTTGGAAGTGATTTTGTTGGGCCGACACTTTTCTGTATTGTTGAAATCTCAGTTGTACAGAGTATTTGTGTTAAAAGAAACGGTAATCACAATCATCCTGATGATAGCGATAACATCTCAGGATAGAAGGATTTTGGGAAAAAATAATTAAAAACAGAAAACGATGAATAATGGTGGATGGACAGATGACAAATAAGTGATCCGCAAAATCTGAACTCTTGATAGCTGTTTACAATAGCATTCAAACACACACACACACACACACACACACACACACACACGCACCTTTTTATACTGCGAGGCTTGACAAATGGGTTTAATTCCCCATCGTGGCCCAAGTCATCTAATCTTTTAGCACTAAAAAAAAGGGATTGGGAGTTAATCTGTAAAACAGCAAACTGGAGAGTGATTCACGCTGGAGTGTGAACAGCCTCTAATCCATTTACAGATAGACATTCAGGCAAAACACGCGTCAGATATCAGGCGCTATATCACACGGGTGCTAACCCACCACAAGCGGGACACGGCCCAAACGCTTTTTTCTAGCTGTTTTCTGGCATTAGGTGGCAAGACATTCGATATCTTCCCTTAGATTCTTTTGAATACCGTCTCTGGTCTCCAGCGCTGGAAACAACAGTGGCCAGTGGATTGAATTGGAGGACACGTCTGATTTGTGAGAGGCGTCTGGTGCCCTCATCACACGGGACTGATGGGATCAGCTCCTCCACACACACACACACACACACGTATGACACATCACAACTGTGTATGACGTTTAGCAGCTTTTCAAACTATTCAGCACCCTTAAAATTATATTATACAATGTAAAAGTGCTAATAAACCCTTTGGTTCTGGAGTAGTACAATCAAAATCAGACTTTTGATTTCATACTTCAAAGCAATTGTCATGTTAAATATACGGTGTGTAAGTTATTATAGTTATTAAAGCAGTACGCTTGCATAAACTAAAAGTTTTTTTTATTAACATAGAAAACAGTGTTTTAAAGTGATACTAGCGCATTAAAAAACGTAAAACAAATTGTAAATATAAATATGTACAAATATACAGAACATTCTGTAAAAAATGTAATATCAATATCAATATAAAAAATGTATATACAATTTAAAAAGTAAAAAAAAAAATTGTTAACATTTAAACAGAAACAGAGAATCTACATGCATGGAACTCTGGGTAATGTAGTGCAGGTGGATTTGAAAATCCAGAATGAAAATTGCAAACAAATTTCCGTATTTATGCAAATTACGTAAAAAAGCACCTCCCTGATTTTTCAGGCCCCCAAAAATATAAAATATAAAATAAAAAAAATGAACTACTTTTTCTTTATTTCACAAACTCAACTTGTGACCCGTATCACTTTAAGGTCGTCTTTACTTGAATAATAGTTAAAAAAAATCTATTCTAGTCTAATCTAATCAAAGATGACGTGATTTATTTTATTTGTGATTGCTAATGACTTAAAATTATTTCAAATATGCACCCATTTTTCCATATTTTCATGCTTAAGCACGTCCCAAGTTTTTGAGGGTTTAAAATTCGGAAAATTTGCGTAATACATTAATACATTTTTTACATTAATACATACATGTATTTTATACATTAATACATGTATAAAATACATTATTTTAATACAAAATGACATAAAAAAATATATGGATGAACATGACATTAACTGTGAGCATGCACAGATAATGTAAAGAAGCCAATCATACGTCAAAAAAAAAGAAATTTGATTATAAAAAACAAAGAAATATATAAATATGCATTTGAACATTTACCATTCCATTCCATCAACACCAAAAAGTGGCTAAACGACTGTACAATATCGATGCGCCAGTCGATTCCGTTGGAGTGTTTAGGAGTCATTTACTTCAAATTAAAAGTCACCGACACGAGGCGGCTTGTGGCGCGCTGGGTTAGCAGTAAAAGTGCCGCGTCAGCACTGGCCAGCTACAGTCAGCAGGATTGGCTAGCACACGACGCATCTGTAATGACGATCTGGTTTAAGATTTATCACCTGAGGAATACGCCGTGTGTGTGTGTGTGTGTGTGTGTGAGGAGGACGATAATGTCTTCTCGCCCCTGGAGAGTTACAACTACAGGTCCCATCGGAGGAAGGAGTTTCCAGAGGATTACGATAAACACACAAACACGCGACACGGCCCGAGACCCTCACAACCCATCGATCCAAACTACACGAATCCCTCAGCGAATACTCTGAGAAGCGCGTGAATCACCACGGCGGAAGAGAAGAATGACGAGTGTGCGGCCAAAACATGACAAATGGGACAAATTTGAGAAGCCTTTTTCTGGAACCGTATTTTTCCTGAAAAAAATGTTCCTTTTTCTAAGGCGGAAAAGCATAAAATCTCATATTTAGTTTGAGCTACATACAACTAATATATGTGATGATACGTAGTATCAAATGTAGTGTGACAAATGTGTGTTGCTAACATTTTCAAGCTGTAAGTAGGTGAAGTTATAATTAAAATATGACATTTACAAATAAAGTATGAACTAAGTGCGTAGCAGGATCTTCTCGCCCCCCCCGAGAAGGGTGTGTCCGCCCCAAGTAGTGTCCTAGACTGGGTGTGGTCAGCCAATCACAGAGCGGGACACACTGGGATTGGCTCAGAGTGTCGCATACAGTATGTAATGATATAAAAAGCGTGTTTCATCACACGGTTTTACCTCTGAGAAGCGCTGGACATCCTGCGTCAGGGTTCCCACTCGGGTCCAGTTGTAAAAGTTCAGGAACTTCACCACGGCCGGGTTGACGGCGTTGTCCGAGGGAACCGTCCGGAAGAAGTTGGGATATTTTTTCCTGTCTGCCAGGACCGGAGTGGTGGCAGCAAACGAAAGCTGAAAGATAGGAAAAAAATGACCTTTGTGAAATTCTAGTTTTGTTAATTCCATTATTTTTTTTAAATTGATTTGCTTCTCTATATTCCTCAAACTTGGTAAAACCAAAAAGTCTAATTTGTTTTCTTTAAAAAAAAAAAAAAAGTGAAACTTGAAAAACTTGATAATTGTGAGAATTTCAAGATTTTTTGAGAACTAAGGGTGAACTATGTCACACTGAGATTGAACAAATGCTAAGTCATACTTCTCCAGACAAGAAAACATTGTATTTTTTCCACACAATTATCTTTTGCACAGTTGCGAGTTAAATTTGCACAGTTGATAGTCAAACATCAGAGAAAGAGCAACAGTAAAAACAAAGGAGAATCTACTTTTATTATCTATTTCTTTTCAACATGGTACGAACTAGATATTGTGTGAACTAAGCTGTTTACTAATCTGTATATGAGAAATTATAATATGAAATAATAAAAAATGCATGTATATGAACAAAAATGGTATTGCTAATTATTGTATCTAATATTGTAAACTATTATTAGAGGAATTATTATAAACAGCAGTTCATATGAATTATTTATGAATAATTACGATATGAATACTATACCTATATTTTACGATTTTTAAAATGATTGTAGCGTACAATGCGCACACACTTACACACACACACCCACAAACAAACACATTTACCAGTATTCAATTTGTCCGTTTGGATAAAAAAAAAAAACGTGAAACGACAAAGCCCGGTGAAAACTGGAAAGCGCTCTGTTAATATATGAAAGTTTGCCAAGCGTGAAATCATTTACATGATTGTGGGAGCTGCGGAACATAAGCAGTGGACCAGCAGCCTGAGCGACAGGCTTGAAACGCTCTGACACGGGCCCTGGGCCATCCAGCAGCATCCTCATTATGGAGCTCCGCTGTATCTACTCCTGTGAGTGGATTAAGCTCTTCTGCCTCCAGAAACACAACTGTTAATAAGATGCCTCAAAAAGCCTGTTGGAATAGCGCACGCTAAGCATGTTTGTATCTTTCCAGGCTTTCAGAGGTTTCAAAACGAAGGCCTTTCTGGCGAGTTGTTTCCTCTCCGAACATGCCCTCCTGAATGCTGTGAGACACCAGGCCGGGCGTCACCAAGCTGTGTCGCGTGCCCCTCACTAGATTAGCAAACGCTCCTCAGGTTAGAATACATCTGGAGGGTTATTAGTCTCTCGGAGATAAACATGTGTAAATGCCGTGAGTGCAAATAGCAAAAGCCATCTCGTGCTTGGTTAAAAGAAGCTCACGGGGGGAGGGAAAAAAAATAAAAAGAAAATGAAATGGAATGTCGGGATGCATGTTCAATTTGATAAAATTGTCATTGCGCTGGTAAAAAAAAAAAACGAATGAATAAAATGACTGGAAAGGTTCTTTTTAATAAAAAAAAAAACCAGACTGCTGGATTCCGCTGATTTAAGCAAGTACCTATGTATAGTACCAATGTCGTAAACAGCTTTTTCAGAACACCTTGCTCTCCCTCTCTCTCTCTCTCTCTCTCTCTCTCAATATATATATATAAAGTTCTTTTCACGTCCTGTCGGCTTCAGGGAGTAAACTGAATTATAAACAGCAAGTTTGCTCGAATCGGCTAATTTGCTTTTCCGGAGAGAATAGAATGGCAGGTGGGAAGGGAGCACAACCTCTAACCTCTGGCAAACCGAGGTGATGATGCAATCCCAGGGATGGAGTGATTACGCTCTTTTCCTCTCGGATGAACCTTTAATACAGTCGCCCGACTCTGCCGACACAGATGGGAACGTGCGGACGATAAAACGGTGGCTGTTTCCAAGATGAGGATGAAGACAGGAGCTCCGTCAGATGGTGATTAAAACCCTCCGTGCCATCTTCCATGATTCCGTGCGAGCACAGACGCTCGATTGACGCATTTCACACGTTTACCTCAGGCAACCCGGCTTTGGTTGTAAGAGAGTTAAGCGAAACGATCATTTGCAGGATGTTAAACCGGAGAATATTAAAACAAGAAAACAGACAATATTGGGAAAGATTGATTTGCACTGGATTAGGGGGAACGCAGAGTACTTGAGTAAATTGACTTTGTTACTTGAGTATAATCGGGCTACTTTGTACTTGTGCTCTCTACCTAGCTGTTCTCTTTACTCCACTACATTTGAATGGACACTTACCGTTACTCGTTACATTGTGATTGTGAACGACAAGTCAGCTTCTTTTAAAACAAGACAATATCGCCATCTGCAGGATGCTGAAGGTACAGGAAGCTATTTATCAGCTAAATCTGTAAACAATGTTTTTGTTCTTTTTTTATTTGTTTTGTTCTGATAATTTTGAAACATTGAGGTGTTCAATATCTATATTGGGGAATACAAAACTCACAAATAAAGAGTTTCTTGTTTTTATGGATATGTTTTTTATTAAAAAATGTAATTTATGGAGGCTAAATTCAGTACAAGTAAAATACTAAAGTTTTTTCGAAATTGGATAAGTTACGACGTTTACTCAAGTCGTCTCAGATTGAGTAATTTTTTCAGGTACTCGTTACACCTCTGGTGAAAAGCAAAAAGCGGCCGACACCAGATCGGATATGATTGCACCAGATGCTCCAAATTTAAAAGACACATTTCCATTATATCATCTCGCACTGGCAAATAAAGAAGGAAGTGATTGATCTAATATGTTTTATCCAAACATGATCTCTGTGTACGCTGAGAGAGTTATCGATCTTCATTACTGTTGGGTTAATTGAGAAACTGAAAAGATAAGGCGTTTTGATTCCTGAGAGCCAGAGATTACTCGCTGGCGATTGTTTTTAAAGCCAAGAGTGAATCTCCTCAGAGACAAATGTGATTTATTCATATTGTTGAACATTAAAAAGAGCCGAAGTCTAGAAGCCTATCAGTTCAGAAGACCTTTTTACAACCCAAACATCTTGACAATAAGATCGAAAGGCTATGTCCAATGACATTTTTGTTTGAATATTTTGGTTCTCTTGCAAGAAGACTGGTGTCTCTGTGATTGGTTGACCACCAATTCAGGGCGAGTGACCACAAAATGGAAAAGTGGATCAGAAAATGGAAGAATAGATGCAAAAGACATCTACAGTACAACAAACGTTTGGTCTGGACAAAAAAACTACTAAATGTTTAATAACCAAAGCCATCAATTTAGGTTTCTTCACTCAATTTCAATCATCAGAAAAAAAAACACACTTATTTTGTACATGCTTCCAAAAATGAATGTACGTTTGGCTTCACACGACTAAGAGACGTTCCCTGTGTGTATACACTCCTATGTAAACTTGTGTAACTCCAAATATGACGTTATAGTAAGGTATATTAGAAGATGCACAACCTCCATCAGACTGCGATCCAGCTTTCTGCTGTTTTCCAGAAGTCACCCTGTCTCAGCTTGATGGATTGTTCATTGTTCAATACATACAGATTAATGCTACCAATTAAGAAGGTTTTTCATGGCGGTGCCATTAAATCCAAACGCTCCTTTGGGATGAGGCGAGCATTAAGGGGTCATGAGGTGGGCTCTACTAATCTTCACTCAGTCCAGCCTATCTGCTCAACGCTCCAGTCATCAGGGGACGAATCAGTTCACGCCAAAGGACACGAGAAGCCATTCTCCAGACAAAAGAAGACGCGAGAGCGACTACCGCAGCATTAAAACAAATCACTTCTGGAAATCTTAAACTCCAACAGCATTTCAGCGCTTTTTTCTTGTCTGAAGTCCACTTTTCAACTCCAAACAATGCGGTTTTAAGCGCGGTGACGCTTCAGAAAAAGCCTTTGTGGGGGCATGGACAATACTCTAATAAAATCAATATGCCGTGAACTTCACGATTATTCAGTAATGACCTTTAACGCATTATATTTCACTTCCTGTGGAGATTATGATTTATGCAAGCACTCAAATAAAGGGAAGTTGCCACATAAAGCCTCGTCTTTCCTTCCTGTAAAGATCTAGCAGTAGGGAATTGCACTTGTTTCTAAGAGGTTTCAGGTTTAAATCCCTCCAAAAAAGTGCAACAGCTAATTTACGTCCATGTGATTTAGCTGATAAACAGCATCCAGTACCTTCAGCATCCTGCAGATGGCGATATCGACTCGTCCGCCCGTGAAATAAACCACGGTAGAAAAAGATGCCGACTTGCCGCGCACAATCACAATGTAACGAGTAAGTGTCCATTCAATTGTAGTGGACTAAAAAATACAGATACGGAATCACAAATGTAGTCAAGTAGAGAGTAAAAGTTGGTTACATATTTTATGCTAAGTACAAAGTATGTAGTGTTAAGTACTTAAGTAAAGCGCATAATATACTGTACATAAGTAAACTAGCAAAGTCCTGTTACTTAAGTACTTTTTAGCACTGGGATAAGTAAACTTTATTATTATAGCACTTCCCAGATAAAAATCACAAAATGCTTTACAAAGTGCAACCACAGAAAAATAAAAGACATAAAATATATAATAAATATTAATAAAAAAAAAAAAAAATTATAAATAAAAAACATGATTACATATTTATTATAAATACACATATTTTCATGGATAATAGAAACAAACGGCGAGTACAGATAAATGAAGAATAACGAATAACTATATAAGTAATTGTTTACAGTTCAAAAGTTCCAAACTAAAGTTTCTAGAGATTCCAATGGTTCCAAACTAAGGATCTATATCGATTGCGTCGCCCGCACTGCAGTACCAGTAATTCAGATCTACGCACGCAAACACACACACACACACACACACACACACACACACACACACACCTTGGGCAGGTGACGTGCCATCACTCTCCTAATCTCTATCTCTCTCTCCTTTCTCCCCAGATTGTCCCTTCATCCTGTTGCGTTCGCTGCCACTGAGTTTTAATTGCCACCCCCCGCCACAGGCAAAGCCGCACGACAACCCGCGTCTTCTTCCCATCAATCTCCCGGTGCCAGTGTTAATTAAAGCGGCACAGAAGAGCCACTGCCTGTCACACCTCTCCACTGAAGGTCACCACAACACCACACACACCCCATAAACAGCCCCACAAATTATTACCACCAATTACTTAGCGCCAATAAAGCAACAAGGGGAAATGGTCACTCTGCTTGTCCCGTTCGGGGTAGGCGTGATCTTGCCCAGGTGATTCCTACACACAGTATACATTTTTTTTTCGATGAAACTGTTCATTTCAGTCATATTTTTGTGCAACTGTAAGAAAAAATAAAATAAAATGTAATGTAAAAAAAAATCCTCATGCTAATATTAAAATAAATGGTAGCCCATTCGAGAGCCACGTTGTCAAGAAATACACAGATACAAAAATAAGATAAGATAATTGAAATTGTCTTAAAATATAGAAACGTGTGCATGTGTGTTCTGCTCTGTGATTGGACGGCATTGAATTATTTTGTATCACGTGTGTCCCGCCTTCTGACTCAAAGCTGCTGGGATTAACTGGAGATCCCCATGACATAGAAATGGAAAAGTAGTGCAGAAAATGGATGAATACAAGACAATGGATTTGACAACAAAATAAATAACAATAAAAAAAAAAAAACTACACAATGTAAATGAAATAATCGTATCTGTGTTGTCTTGAAAAAAGAACACAAATTCAATTTTATAGGAACCCAATTCCTATACAATTACGGTAATTTGCCATTTTCAGGGATTGGCTAATGATTCAAGATAGTTTTAGATGAAATATCAATTTTTTATTATAGAGATACTAGCATGTACACACACACAGTAGTGCAGAAAATGGATGAATAGAAGACAATGAATTTTACAACTAATAACAATGTAAAAAAAAACGTATCTGTATTATCCAGAAAAATGGAAACAAATTAATCCAAAACAGACATTAGCGCCGAAAAAACAAGCCCAATATCAACAACAAAAAAAAGCCGTCAGTTGTCATTAGCCCATTAGCGGAGACTCACAAGTCTGTTTTAAGGCAGTTTAAGTCTTTTCTGTTTGGACAAAAGCACTAACTCACTTGTCTCCTACTGACAAAATGCCCCGACGCGTGGAAAGAAGAAAAGAAGAAGGTGCCAAGGCGAGACGATAAGGCACTTTGCATTCTGGGAGTGTGTTTGTAGAGAGTGAGGGTCTGGAGAAGCCCGCTCTCCTGACACACCGGCTGCCTGAGTCAATAGACAGCATTTCATTCTCATTACGCTTTTCCAGCCAATTCCACAGACTGTGGCCTTGCAGAATGAAGTATTGACAACATCGCACAACATTGTTCTCGGCAGAGCAGCCATTGACTGGCAATGAGCTTGGCCTCACGACTCGCAGAAATGATTCACGAGCCAAAGCTTGCTTTCAATCCGGCCGTATCTTAATAGTACCTAATGTTTCTATTTACATGTTCCGCTCTCATAAAAGACACGCTCGGCTAAAGATTAACAGACAGCGGAGAGAACGGCCTCCACCATTACAACCTACAGAAATATAAATCAGCGCTGGCCATACTAAACAGGCAAACGTGTTCATTACCGCAATATTACTGTACCTTTGCAAAAAAAAAAAAATAATTAAAAAAATTAATATATATATATATAAATATATATGACAAATGGGAATGTATAAATGGTATATATAATTACATAAACATAATTTGTATTAAATCATACGTTTATGAATATCTAGACAGTATAAAAATTCCTATACAATTACGGTATTTTACTGTCATATAGCTGCGGGGGTTGGCTAATGGTTCAAGATAGTTTTTGATGAAACATCCATTTTTTTATTACAGAGATACACATGCAGAAAAACACGTAAATACTGCAAACAGTACTTTTTCGTCAGTCGTTTGATTTCTAAACACATTAAAGCTATTATATGTGTATAGTACCACATCTAACTGAGTGAACGTAGTATGATGTCCGTTTTCACCGATGTCCGTGTTATGTCAGTTTTAGAGGAGCGTCAATAATGTTCCTCTTAGTTTGCAGTGTCCGAAACCAAAAAGTTCCCCAAAACAATGGGTGTGTGTGTGTGTGTGTGTGTGTGTGTGTGTCTGCATGAGACAGCGGTGTCTCATTGTTGCAAAGAAACAAAAACTATTTGATCTTTCTGACTCTTTTTAGTTTCCATTATTGTCTGAAGGGTCAAATTGACTCGAACATTATCATTGCTAAAAAAAAAAAAAAAAAAATGTGATTTATTATAAATTAGTCAGACTAAATTTGGTTTATATGTAGATTACACTAACTAAGATAAGCAGAAGTTGTTTAAAAGTGAAAAAATATTTTAAAGTATTTTTTTAAAATAGAAATTTTGATAATTTGACCCGAACACAAGTGTTAAACAAGTTTAGATCCACCGAGATTTCAGCGATTCCCGAACAATTCAACCTGATGAAAACGACCCGACTTGAGTGCTGACAATGATGTCTTGTGGCATGGTAAAAAATAAGTTTGGCCTGCCGAATCTGTAGTGTCTGTGACTGTTACTGTACAAAACAAGTAGAAAGCGGCGCGGTGAATCTCCAGGGAGGAAGCAGCAGCGAGTAAAGTGGATCTGGGGTCAGCGAAGGCCCAATTAGTTAAAGGGAATTTTTAAAGTGGACAGAAACAGGGCCTGGCACTGACCTCTCCGCCAAACCTTAATAACAGCAGAACTGGCCTGGTGTGCACAGAATGATGGATTATTGCTCATTTACCGTTTACAGGGTCCGACAGAAGCTTTTCTCGCCTGTGAGCTCCAATCATATATCATCCTTTAGAATGACCTGCTAATTAAACCAATGTAGATATAGGGACTAATAATAATGGATGAGTGATAGATTAATAAAGGCACAGAAACACACTTGTTCCTGCAACCCAGAAACACACAAAAACACAACGGACGGCACGACATCGATAGCGTGATTATAGGGGTCACTCAAGGTCACACTGTGTTATTGGCCTGTATGACCCCACAGACAACCAATTATTCTCCATCTTAATATTTACACCTTAATGAGCATCATGAGACACCGCTGTGTTTGGTGAAACTTTAATTTAATTCAAATAAATCTGGACATTTAAAGTAAGTGTGAGGAAATAATTCATCGGGTAAATAAAAAGAGAACAATATTCCAGATATTTTGAGAATCAAGTTTCAAGACAAGCATTTGGCAAGATTGCAGAATTTACATTATAGCAACCATCCTGACACCAATATGATCTGTTGACAAATTTTACTATTAAAAAAAATCATGTATTTTTTTCTAACAATAATCATGGTTGTTCTTATAATTACCAGTATTAACAATTTTTACTGATAATTTTTCAAATCAATTATGAGTTTGATTTGTACAGTATTATATTTATGTGCACAGCATCTGCAATCATATTCTTGAACTTTTAAAGAAATGGGAAGTTGTGTGTACACAGGAATTAAAAAAAAAAACCCTCTGCTGAACCGTGAATGACTGAGCAACGGACAGAGAATCAATGTAAAGATCCATTTGACAATTAGTGTCTGTCCGTTTCTGTGTTTTCACTTCATTTGATTCCAAGTAAATGTTGATCTCGGACCACATCTTAGCAATCCACAAACTAGAACGTTCACATTTGAGTTTACATATTGGACAAATTTGACCAACACTAAAAAAAGTTTGCTTGTACAAATCTCTTTTCTTGAAACTTTAACAATGTAATTTGTTCGTAAGGTTGGTCGTAGCCTTTTCACAGCTCACCACTAGAGGTGCAAGTGTGCACAAAAATTACAAACACTTTGCTGGAGGAATTTATTTTTTAAACAAGTAATACTGTAACAAAGTACAAAAATGACAGATCAATTGACAAAATATTAACGTTTCACCACATTACTAATGGTAAAATTATTAAAAGGACTAAAATGGAATAACAGTTCTATACTTATCCATTAATGTCTGTGTCCTGCTCTGTGATTGGCTGGCCATCAAACCCAAAATTGCTGGGATTGGCTCCAGCTCCCCGTGACCCCGAAATGAAAAAGTGATTCAAAGACCCAGACTATCAATTTATACGTCTGTTTCAGGAATTATTACTCGGTAAGTGCAAAAGCACTGTCTCTTAACTCTCCTATTATCAAATTGACACGTTTTCCAATTTAAAAATATTTTTTAAATACTTAAAAGTATTTTGTCACTTTTTGTCCCGCTTGGCTTATTTGACGTTATTATCAAATAAAAGTTCAAATATTTGTAACACCACGCTACATGTTTATGTTACCAAAATTCTGTTGGGGTCAAATCGACCCGTATTAAAAGTTTAAAAATAAAAACAAAATACTTAAAAGTGAATGTTTTTACTTTGAAACTTCTCATGCTTATCTTAGTGAGTGTAATCTACATTTAAACAAAAAAAATGGTTCTGTTGACATACTTGTAACGGCTGCACATGTTGTTAATACATAGATAATGCATATCTTTTGCTGTTTTTTGCTGTTGTGACGTGAAATTTCTCCGCTGTGGGACTAATAAAGGATTTTTCATTTCATTTCATTTCATTTCATTTCATTTCATTTCATTTCATTTCATTTCAATTCAATTCAATTCAATTCAATTCAATTCAATTCAATTCAATTCATTTCATTTCATTTCAATTCAATTCAATTCAATTCAATTCAATTCAATTCAATTCAATTCAATTCAATTCAATTCAATTCAATTCAATTCAATTCAATTCAATTCAATTCAATATGCATAAATACATACTTTTTTTTTTTTTGGCAATGATACACCAATGATACACCAATGTCTCTCACACACACTCTCTCATACAAACACACATGGTTTTGGGGAATTTTTGGTTTCTGACACTAACATGCATAATAAACGGCACCGGATCGAACTTGATGCTCCTCGGAAACGAACACAACACTGTTAAACAACAGACCACGATCTGCCTGGTCTCCATCTGCAGCCCGACGGCCCTTCTCCGGCCCAGCATGTGGACCCGAATGATGACATGGCAATCGATTTAGTAAGGGAGCTGAAGCTTGATTCTCCACAGCGCAGCGAGCTTTAGCGCCACATGAGTGCGTCTGCACCTGTACCCGCATCCCTCCTCCTCGCCCGCGGGGGAAACCCAGAGACCAACACCACCAATGCTAATAGAGGCCGTTTAACCCCAATTACTGCGATTCATCCGGCGTGTTGTTTAGATGCCCGTCACAACAAAAGTGACCAGCTTTTTCCGGCCGATATTTCACACCAACATTGTGTGCACGTGACGGGGTGAGAGGGCATGTCACTTTTTATGTCGGAGAGGAACACAGCCATGTGAGTCTCGCGTTCATCCATAATTCATTGCTGCATATAAAATGCAACCAAAAAAAAAAGGGACACAAATAAATCAGGAATAAAAAGCGGCTGTTTTCGCGCATACAAGGAGACGCTACATGAAGTAAACAAGCGCTTGTTTTGTTGTGCGGAGACGTTCCATTTCTGGTTGGAGACTCGGATTTACAGTAAAGACTTCACATCTTATCTGTGTCATATACATATACAGTCGATGCGTGAATTATTGCAGATTATTTTTGGGGGGAGGGGTGGGGGGCATATATTAATGTTTGTGTGTGAAATTATTTTTGCATATAGATATATATACATATATATATATATATATATATATATATATAGAGAGAGAGAGAGAGAGAGAGAGAGAGAGAGAGAAAGAGAGAGTGAGTTACTGTATAATTCAAAAAATAAATTTATTACAACATTTATTTCCTAGTTGATGTAATAACAAACATATGTAATGATACATTTATAATATTATTTTATACATATATATGTCTGTATTTATTCATTTAAACAAGTACATTTATTTCCGTTACCATTTATATTTGATTTTGGTGGTTCTGGTCCTCCATATTACTGTACTGTGAAATTTCAATGTAAAAACAACCACTGATATTTGAATATAAAAATGTATTATTTAAACGGTTGTGTGTGTATTATATATATATATATATATATATATATATATATATATATATATATATATATATATATAATTCACTTATATAATTTCATTTATATATATATATATATATATATATATATATATAAATCACTTAATTTATATATCTAAATATATACAGCATAGCACACACCAACACACACACGTATATGTATATAAATGCACATTATTTATGTATCTGGGACTTCTATTGCACGGGGGCTTGATAATAACCGTGATAATCAGGGGTCTATTTTTTTTTCACACTACAGTTGAAGAGAGAGACAAAATGCTGCAAATGATGCACAGCACTCAGAGATGGGCATAAATATGCCCGCGCGGCCCGGTCTCCTCTCTCGGCAGAGCAATTCATCTGTGGCGTTGTGTTTGTGGCGCGTGTCTGGAATGGCTGATTTGACAAGCCGCATCATTAATCAATAGGGAGAGTTGCCTGTCACCCATGCTCTTCTGGACGGAATGGAAGGAGAGGGAGTAGAAGCACATGACCTGGTTAAACAGCACGGCTATTGATCATGTGACACTGGTGTCCTTCAGACTCTCGGCTTTCTTGGAAGATGAGGCCAGTGTTGTTGCTGAAGGGCTGAGGAGCCCTCGTTTCATCAGCGCATCGATCCGAGTGGGCGAGCCAGGCACGACCTGGAACTCTTACCGCTCTGAACGCCGTTTAGATCCCGTTGCCATGATCTTGAACGGAAACTCGACACGGTGAGGACGAGGTGGGGACATGGAAGACGCTACTTAGTTACAGCATGAAACAGTTTTGGATCAACTTTAACGTACACTCCTCGGTTAATGATACATTTTGTGCTACTGTACTTTATGAAATACATTGTTGTTACTTTTTTAAATGCGCACCCCCTTTGCGTATTTATTTTCACGTTACTCTTTTTTTTCCCGCCCAATTTAAGAAAGCTCAAAAACATACCACAACAGAAGATCTATTATATTATAACCTATTAATAACTCACTAACAGTAATAAAGAAACATTACTCACGCAGCGACACTTAAAAGTTTCAAAATAACACTGGAAGAATGAAAACTAAACTAAATACAAGCATTTACAGTACAACAAACCACATCCGGGTAGCTTAGCGCTAACGGCTACAAACGGAGTCCAAAGCGTCATCACAGAAAGAGAATAGTCGAAAAAGAAAAACATGTGTACGGAGTTAAAAAAATTCCAAGGAGCAGACACAATCAAAACGCTCGGTCTGCTGCACAAGGAAACACGATATTTGGCTACAATCATCTTCACACTGCGTCTGTTACAAAGAGTGGTTAGGCAATGGATAGTCAATGAACTATTGGAGGTGTACTTATGATTGCTAGAATAATTAATTGCTAGACAATTATTTTTTTTTTATCTATTATTCAAGTAAAACCACATCAAGGCGATACGAGTCACAAGTTAATAAATGTTTAATAAATGTAGTAATAAATGTTACAAATGTTACATAATAAATGTAACTTAATTTAGCCAGAAACTAAAAATAAAAATGTTTTATTTTATTTGTCTGAATAATCAGGGTGGGTGCTTATATTCGGGTAAATTCATTTAACGTTTAAAGAGTTACTAACATTTAAAAAAAAACAGACGCATGACAGTGCTCAGCCAATCACAGCTCTAGTTCAAATGCCTGAGCTAAACTAACTTAATCTCCAGCTGTTCTAAGTGCGGATTCCCATAATCTTCAGTTACTGGAAAACTACAACTTCTCATTATTCACTTTTACTGTTGCTCGACTTGAACTTCACAACACTAATGCCAAAGCGAGTTGTTGAAATAGCGTTAAACAATCTTACAAGTCATGTAACAAAGAATTTTCATTTTACTCCTTGTTACGGTATCAGTTCTTAATACAGTATGTATGCATGTATGCTGTTTTAATTTTTAACTCTATTAACTTTCTTATTGGCTTTGATTCTTGAGGTGAATTACATGCTTTGTGTGCCCATTTAATGACCTTTTTAAAAATGTAATACTACATAAACTATAAAAAGTATAAACGTAGAAGAAGTATAACATTCAACCCGGGCTAAATATTTCAGATTACAGTAATCTGCACAATATGTACAGTAAGCATTCAAAAATGTATAAAAAAAAAAAAAAGTAATCAAATAAAAAAATACCCACATCAAAAACTCTCAAAGTGGTTCTACCGCAATTTTTCTCTGTCGATCAGATTTCAGCAGTGCATCAAATGACCAATTATGAGCGTGAGAGGAAGCGTGTTCCCCGAGCAGATG
The DNA here is from genome assembly GCA_017309775.1 of Paedocypris sp. Pulau Singkep. Classification (NCBI taxonomy): domain Eukaryota; kingdom Metazoa; phylum Chordata; class Actinopteri; order Cypriniformes; genus Paedocypris; species Paedocypris sp. Pulau Singkep. The sequence continues at coordinate 4,433,039 of MU204349.1, read as the reverse complement.
TAGAGCTGCATGCACAACACTCAACCAGAGATGAAGTATTGTCTTCCATCACACTATAACTCTCCATTTATAAATTGAGATTTGATGGCGCACCCTAAAATCTCACTGTGCTGCTGCTGATGCTGATGCTGCTGCTGCTGCTGGCAGATTGCTCTGTATGAAAGATTAATGAGCAGATGCTGAACTGTGGAGACCATTATTATTCTTTTTCTTCTCCTCATCACTGCTTCCAACAGGAGGAGAGAAGATTACAATGCAAGCGCTCCCATCTCTCAGGATATTCCAGAAAAAGAACAAGAAATCTGACGCTTCGACTCCACCTATCAAACGGGTTTGCTCACTATTTAACGGGGGATAATATTAAACATGGGGACTTTATGTCAGACATTTCGGTTGTTGGAAAACCAGTGGATTGTTCTATAACATGCCACCAACACTGGCGGACATTTACACCGGTTGGAGTGGATCGCTGGCTGAAGAAAAGACTGAGGAAAATTTTGTTGGAAAACACAGAATTCATGCAACGTTAAAAAGAAAACAAGTAGGGGAGTGAGGGGAAATAGTTTGAAAACATTATGTGGAATATAGTATGTAGGAAGTTGTGCAACTCATCCTGAAGTAAATGCTTCATCGCTTGGCCATGTTTTACACAGTGAACATTTTGAATTTCTCTTTTTCTTTCCACTTTCCTTTTTCTTAAAGTGAGAGAAAACGAAGCAATTAAAATCTTCACTTGAGGCGATTTGTCTCAGTGGCTTTACTCCCCAGAAATTGAGGAAACTAGCAAAGAAATGTGCATAAGCTAAATGCTAAAACGGTTAGCTTCTTTTTTTTTTTTTTTAAGCAAATTTTAGATCAAAGCAAAGCGCATTAAAGGACAAAAAGTTTAACAAAAAAAGAGCTGCTCTGGTTTGACGGCAAGTAACAACCAATTCGCTTCCCTTATCCTTGGATAGCGCTGTGATTTAGCATTAGCGGCAATTGAAAATAACGCACGTTTCAGAAGTTGCCATGACTCGTCACAATCTGCAAGACTCGGACAGTAATTGGTTCTACATAGAAGTGTTCCAACGGAATCAGTGGAACTGGCAGCTCCATTTCCTCTCTTCATTCAAGAAAAAGCCCTAATCCTCCATTTTCATTTGCCATGTCATGGACGGCAGGACGGTCGTCACTACACGCTCACGTTCTTCTTGGTCACGGTAATTACATTTAGACTCCATCAGCGATCTCATAGGATGATGGAAAGATACGTCTGGAGTTCATCTGCTCGCATTACAAGTTTCACGTTCCATTCGTCTTGACGCGTTACGCATTTTGGAACAAAAATTTGGGCTTGAACAATGAATAAATTATCGTGATTAAAAAAACGTGTAAGGAACAATAAAACCTATGACAATTATGGCATAGCTGTGAATGCTGCGCACAAAGAACTCTGGGAAATGGAGTCTGACAGATCAAACATGCTGTATGTACGTATTTCCTTTTTTTACTTGATAAAGACTAGTCCAGTTGAATTGAAAACATCAATAAATCATTCAAATAAAACCATTATAAATGAATAAATCATTAAAGAACGTGAAACATGCCATTTGCTGACAGAACTGACACCGACAAAAGTGTCAATTAAAGAAACAGATACAGTATTACATTTTAAATATTAGTCGTGTTTGATGAAAATCAAATCAAATATTTATGGATTTATGGCAAATCTGTAATGAAAAAAAATGTAATATTAATCATTTGTTTGTTAAGGTTTAAACACTGTAAAAATGCCTAAAAATATTTTAGGATAAAAATCAGATGTTTAATTTCATTCATTTTTAGTACAACTATAGTTACTATTAATAATTAGCTGTTAATTACAACAATTCAAAAATAGCTGTTAGATCACGCTCTTGTTCCTATTGATAATATATATTGTCTGAGTTGATGCTGTTAGAACTTCCCAGTAGTTGTATCAATAAATTCCATATGATTTAATAATGTAATTTAATCTAATCTACTACAACAAAGCTCACGATTCACAAAATTTTACGATACTGTACCATTATTAATTATCCCAACCACGCACATAATTCAGAATCCCAAAAGCCATTCCAAAAGATGCCAGTCATGAAAACCATAATCCAAAACCAACGGCGACGTCCATGAAATCCCGCGCTTTCCACACTCGCGCACCACTCGATCAATTTCTGCCGGTTCACGATTCATACAGAAGAACAGCAGGAAATCAATAAACAAGTGAGCAAATGAGGAAGTCCTTATCTTGATGGGACAGCTGGCCTGTGCTGATGCATTATGCAATAATCAACCAGGCATCAAAAGTGAATTGTTCCACCACGACAAGGTTTCCTAAAGTAGCAGAAATCCAGTTTACCACTAAAATAGCTGCGCCGTGACACTAATGCAGTCGTTTCATACCACACGCCATCGCAAATAGAAAACGACTCTTAAAATGTCCTACCACCCACTTCTAATAGTCTCCTAGTAAACAAACCACCACATCGCTGTTGGTTTGGAACTGCGAACGAGTATTTGAACATCGAACAGGAAGGGAGGAAAGGAAGAGGAAAAAAAAAAACCCAACACATTACTAATCAGCTTTGGTGGAGACGGCTTCAAAGGAAATGCCATGCCAAAATCCTTGTGAGCAGCAGCTTCCACATGAATAATGGATGAATTTAATATCTAACCCAGGCACTTATGTTGCCTTCACTTGGCAGCCACGTGCTCGGGCCTCGCTGCTGTGGATTACGCCGCGTGGATTATTACTCCTGCGTTTGGCTTCCGTGTCACTACCGAACTCGGACTTCTGCTTGACCCGGGACCTGCAGTGTCTCGAGTCGCCCCTTCCGGAAATCCCTTAAAGCAGCGCATTCCCGCTTCTCCAGCTTATCAGGACTGATCTGGATTGAGAGTTGCTCTTCAAGACGCCTTTGTTTTGCCGCTAGATATGAAAACGGGAGGTTCCTTGGGCGAGGAGGAAGTGATGCAGCTATCTGGAGATCTCTGTGAAAGCACACAACTCATCCCAAAGCTCCGATAACAGATCTTAAAAGTCACCGTGTTCCCATCATATCTGCAAAACTGTCGCTTAATTCTGCATTGACTTTGTCGGGGTGATACTCCGACGCTCCAGCACTCGGACACCTAGATGAGATAAGATGCAATGATTGGGGAGGGCGGCTTTCTTACAAATTGGGAACTTTAGGTTATTTTGACATTTCCAATATTGCTGGTGGTATATAAATATGTGAAATATAAGCAGATTGCCTCAATAAATCTATCTATCTATCTATCCATCCATCCATCCATCCATTCATCCATCCATCCATCTATCTATCTATCACTCTCCTTCTCTCTCTCTCTCTCTCTCTCTCTCTCTCTCTCTCTCTGTCTGTCTGTCTATCTATCTATCTATCTATCTATCTATCTATCTATCTGTCTTACTATCTGTCTGTCTGTCTGTCTATCTATCTATCTATCTATCTATCTATCTATCTATCTATCTTAAAAGAGAGAGCATTATATATTGAAAAATACGTAATATATTTTAATTTAATATAATATATTTTTGACTTGCAATAATATTGCAATAAGGCAATACTGACAAATATTACAACATACATTTCATTTCAGTTTATTTATAGAGCATTTTTCCAACTTTTATCAACGACACAACTTTCAAAACAACAACTTAAATAATTAACTACAATAAAAACCTGTCAATAAGCTTAAAATAACGTCCACACATTTCTTTCAATAAATTAGCATGTGCGCCTCCTGCGCTATAACTGGCCAGCGTGTGTCCCGCCTCCAGACCCAGAGTAGCTGGGATTGGCTCCAGAAATGTGACCCAGAAACGTAGAAAGGAAAACAACGAATAAACATTCTTCATGATCCATTCGCGACGTACGCTTTAAAACAAACACTCTCCCAATTAACCAATCTTCTCTTTCTAAATGCTTTTCATTGCAAAGTACAAAACCGCCAAACACGAACACAAAAATCGTCACACGCATAAAATAAAGGCATACATGTGCAGGCTTTTGTGTCTGACGGTGTGGAGATGTGAGGTGAGCTCAGACGGTCTTCACGTTCTGCATTAGTGATGTAACCTCACACACAGTGGCCGCAGAGCAGTGCAACTGACAGGCCGAGTAATTATGTAAGACCTACTGCGTGGTTGAGTGAGGGGCTCGCGAGAGCTTTATTTTAGGAGATGATGACAGGAATTTGCATGGCTGCTGAGCTGAGGCAGTGAGCGAGAGCAGAACGGGGCGGAGTGAATCTGACGAGGTTCACTGCAGGGATCATGCCGACGTTTTCTATGAAATATTCAACAATGAATCATGAGTGACGGCGAAACCTCCACCCGATTCCTCCACCGTCCCGCCCAGCTGCCAGAAATGCGGAAAAACGGCACGTTGTGATGCGCGGAGTGTTTGAAAACGCCAGTGGAGCTCAAGCTCGACTTGATCAATGTTCCGGCTGCTTCCTGTCGCATGTCGACTGCTGCAGAAAAAGCCTGTGTTTCTAGTATTCGGCAAAGTCTATTATTCTGCCGTGAATCGGAATTAAAAGATTCATGCAGATGAAACTGAAATTATATGACAACAGAACCAGATTTTCAGACACTTGAATTTAGCACTTCAGCTTTTGGCATAGTAGGGTTTGTTCTCGTGCTTTATGTTGTTTTGGCTTTGGAGTTTTAACAAACTGCTCAAGAGTTTGTGCATGCGATCCCGGTGCAAAAGTACGAGATAATACTGAAAACCACGGCTCATGCTTCTAATGAAAGCTGACCTTCTTTGAAGGAAAAACCATTGACAAACTATATAACAACAACAGAATTGCGTATTTGGGCAGATTTTCTGAGTGATTTTCTGCTTTAGCCTTTGGCATAGTAGGGTTTGCTCTCGTGCTTTTCTCAAAGCTGACGTTGTTTGACGTTCACACTCCTTAACCAGAAGACATAAAACCTCTTTAGAAAGCAACAAGCAGGAGACCTTTCCACATGAAAAACAACTACTTTTGAAGAGCCTCAAAATAATTTTTTACTAGGACTCTAAAAATTGTGAATTGTAATTGAAGAATTGGACAATTGACCGCAGGTGAGAGTATAAATGTGTCTGCCCCGTTCTGTGATTGGTCAGTCACCAAATAAGGGTGTGTCCCACATTCAGACCCGGAATTGCTGGGATTGGCTCCCCGTGACCCAGAAACAAAAAAGCAGCTCAGAAAATGGACGACTAGACGCAATACACACGTTTGTTTGATGGGCAAAACTGTCAAAACTGAGTGATCAATGCATTTCAACCTTTTGATTTAAAAAGTGAAACGTCTTAAACGTTAACACCGAGTTCCTTGACCTCTTGTGTAAAGTCATTTGTGATGTTCATGTAGTCTCAAAGCGCTCCAATACGTGCCGTGAGTGAAAAAGATGAAGGGAAAGAGAATCAGGACTGAAATCTCCGTCCTCCGTTACACTTCACGAGTCTCCGGCCTGTGTGGCATTGATCACAGCGATCTGAATCGGAAACGACGGACACATTGTGATTAGTTTTTGCAACGTTATCGACTTACTGTTAAACCCAAAAAACACTAGCTAACGTCTCCCTGCCTCAAACCTCATTGTTGTTTCTTTCCATTCCAATTATTTTCCATCCATTTCTTTCTTATTTTAAGACCATCTTAATCAGAAGAATATTTCTAAAATGGCATTTCAGATGAAAATTGAAAAAGTTGCCAAATGGTATATTAAATTGAAATTGTGGATTTCTTTTCTTCAATAATCAGAGAAATGTTTGTATTTTGCTCATTGATTGTATTTTTATCTTTGTTTCATCTTCATAGTTTTTCCTTGTTTTTATCCATATTTTAGTTCTTATCTATTTATTTTGTTTTTTCTCATCTTTATATTGTATCTCTTTCATTGTACCCCATGATTAAATGCTGGATGATTGTAAAATACATTTCATTGCATGTTGTATCATGTATAATGTGCATATGACATTTCAAATTTGAATTTGAGAAACAGACAAAAATCACACACTAGCAGGAATATAAACGCCAAAGCAGTTCACCTCAAGAGGTCACAAAACCAGCCAATCAGCATCAGTGGGAGGGGCTACTGCACTGTGGCCTGTGACGGAATTAGCTGAATGGGAAGTGATGTCACTCCAAGGCAAACGCAACACAAAATCTACAAAAAGAAATAGATGAATCTGATGCTGATGGGCAGGTTTTGTGACTTCACCAACACCTTAACCTCAAGAACTTTGAACTGAATTTGTTTTTACGTTCAAGCAGGACAAAGAGCAAACCTATGAGTTGGCACTTTGCATTGCGAATGCGATTTTGAAATTCTTTCTAAAACCCAAGTCACTCGGCATCATTGAGAACAGAACACGCTTGACACCCAAGCGGCGCGTCCTCAGCAAAGTCATAATTTAAAAAGCAGACTTAGTTGCGGAATTTGTTTCCGTCTATCACTTGTGCATAGCTGTCCCGGATCTTTCAACAGCTCTGTGATGTCTTCCCTAAGCGATAACACCCTTACGTAAAAGCCTCAAAGACGAATGCCACCGTCTGCAGCGGGATGGAAGATGCTATCAGATTGCGTCGAGTCTACATCCCAGACTTCATCGAGATCCCGGTGTCTTTTAAGTGCCCATGTGTGGCTCAGCATCCCCTATGGTGCTGGAATCCATCTTGAGAGCAGCAGATTGCATGGCAAACAGGGTTCTGAGAGGCAGTCCATCAGGACTTCACCAGTCTGACTTCCTCTCCGTGTCCTGCTCTCGGAGAGCTGGAGGCATTCTGTTTCTCGGTTGGGTGTGTGTATCTGTTGTGCACCATACTGGGTGATAAAGCACTAAAATAAGAGCAGGTGACGGAGACTGAACTCCACTCCCGCGAGCACAGCGATGAGAGCCATTAATATCTGCATCACTTTGGCTCCAGACCAACAGGGCTGATGCTGACGTAGGGATCTGTGGAAACTCCGACTGGAATCGAGCAAATAGGCTTATTGAATGAGGAAAATAATCCGTGTTTGTGTAAAAAGAGGCAAAACACACACATAAGGGGCAATTAAAATTGAAATACAATAGTACCTCGACTTACGAATGTCTCTAGTAACAGTTTCAAGTTACATCTTCGAGACAATATAGTCTCTCGATACAAAATTGTTTCACGATACAACAGGCCAAATGTTGCAGCGACAAGATTTGGCAAGTCTTTTTCTTACCACTAGCATGCAGGGAGATGGATGAGAGAGTGAAACGTGTTTTTTACAATACATTTATTACCAATATTTTATCATAGATATAAAAAAAAATTGAAATGGAAAATAGGTCTCACCTTAGAAAATTTTCACTTCACTGCTCTCGGCACGATTTCGTTTCATAAGTTGAGGTACTACTGCCTAAAACAACCAGGACTTGAACTTGTCACCATTCACTGATGAAACTTCCCCTTCAAAAATGTAAATAACTAAAGTTCTTTATGACTTTTTCCCACAGCCGAGCTACTGTCGAGTCTCCAGTATCGTGTGTCAGAGTTGAGCACCTCCGCGACATCACAACAGAATGTCCTTTTCCACAACAGGTCACGATGAGGGAAAACCACAATTGACAGAGGAAATATCACTGTGCAAAGAGCATGTCAGTAAAAGACAGACTTCATTAGGACTACAACCCCCCTCCCGTCTCCAGAGCTTACGGCCCGGTGGCTTGCGCAGCTCCCTCCTCACCAGAGCCTCGGCCTGCCATCTGAAGACACTGCAGTGCGCCGAGCTTCTGGAAATATCTCCTCACCAGGGAAATGACTCTGCCTGTCAACCTGAGAAACCCATGTTCCCCCCAAGCCCAGACACATTCTCGAAATAGTTTTTCTTCCTTCAGACGACGAAAAAGAGCATTCCTGTGATTCCGCCTGGCATGAAAGCTTCGCCCCGTGGCAGACACAATAGGCACACGCAGAGGCGTGCTGCGACGAAAGGGTTTTAACCGTTTTGAAGTTTGGACAACAAACGTCTCGCTGGTTTGCGTTCCTCACCCAGTTGTTCCTTTGGAAAACGGCTCGCGATTTTTGTTTCGGTTCGGCATGAAACCCTTCAATTGTGTGCCATATAATCCGAGACCCCTGTTAGGACTTTGGTTATGCTTGCTGAATAATTTTATTACGGTATGGAGAGCTCAAAAGTCAGGCAAAGTGTTTAAGGACGTCATTACTGTCAAAGTAACACTTAACACAGAGAAGAAGAGTGAGCTATGGCAAGCCAAATAACCATTTAAACCTGCATCTAAATGCATTTCAACTACTCACTGAGCATTAGTCACTGTTACAAGTTTGTACTACACTTGTATTTGTGGCAAACGCAGAAAGTGTCACAAGAAAATGTTGTTTGAATGTATTGAATGTTAAATTGGCTTGCCATAGTTTTTCCTCTACAAACTTCTGTTTCTCCATGAGCCCGTCTCACCAATACTGTCAAACCCATCAGGAGGAATTAACACAGAGACTTATACATTAAAAACCATCAAATATTAGTTGCTAGGCGGAGCACCTTATAGTCTGAAATATATGAAATATGTGGTACATTTATTTATCTGGCCGCCAGGTTTTATTCAAGCACCTTGTACATTGAGAAGCAACGAGCTACAGTAGTTATTTACTGAGAAACCAGAGATAATAAATGGCCGCTTGCCCACATGTGACCCAAAAGGATCCAGAAATGGCCCAAATGTGTCTTTTATCTGAAAATAGTAAGTGAACAAATGGACAAATGGTGCAGTAATAATGCACCTTACTCATACACTAAAAAGCAAGTTATAAATTAAGTGTGTACAGGAATTTTAGTAAGAATGGGGTCCCAAATGCTAAGTTGCTTGCTTGATGCTGGACAACAAGTTCGTTTTGATAACGTTGTTAATAATGTTTCACGCGTACGTAAAATGTCTTCACGCTCATGTGGCTCGTTCAACTCCTAATTCTGACAAAACAAACATCAGATATAGAAACACAGCGACACACTGCTACACTAGTGCAAAAATCTCAAACGCAACGGAAAAAAAAAGTTTTGATCAAAATCAAAAACAAAGCAAAAAACGCTTGGAAATTAGTTCGTTTTTTATTCATTTACCTTTGATATGTTTAATCTCTCCACAAAGGCGATGTACTCCATCCGTGTTGAAAAGTACCAAACTCCTGGTCTTTTAGCCATCGTCTTCGATAAAAGGATTTCCGCTTTTGCTAGCGGACTACTGAATATCAAAAGCGGGACAGTCCTGACGTTACAACAATGTTAAGCATTATCCAATAAAAACATGGCTTTGTCCTGAGGACAGCTGTGATTGGCTCCACCCCCCCACAACCAGGAAATGGACTGAAACACAGGAGAACGTTTTATATTTCTAACATTATATACGTTTAAAGCTTCGTCTGCCAGCCATATGGAGCCACCAGAAGAGCCATATATGACTGTCAAGGGGTAAAGGGGGTGGAAGGGGGGCGCCATTACCATCCCACAGAAATAAGACCAACCCTGGTCCAAAACTGGAATCTGTGAGCAAGACAAATGAGCAGAAGAGCCGTGTGCGTGGAAGGGTAAAGCGACGTGACGTGTTGAGGAGCCCAGCTGAGGCAGACACCTGCACTTCCTCACGGCGAGGCTCGCGGGCCGCGCGTGATTACGTGGCGTTAGCCCGCGCCACCGCTGACGTGAGCGGGGTGCCAACGAAGCCGCCGTCCTATCAGGGTATCGGAGCTCATCTGTGGCACACTGGCGCCAAGGACTCTCAATGTGAGACGCCATCAGGCTCCCACTCCGCCACATCTGTCTGTAACAAGCTGTTTGCTTTAGACAGTCGGGAAGGGAGGGATATTGAACACAATCATTCCTGCCTTGCGGATCCGTGTCCTCTAGCAAACCTCCGTGCAGTCGGGGCTTAATAAGGGTCTCGGCGTCCTCACCAAAGGCCCACCTCAGATCATCTGCCGCCTTTGTTATTCGCCTGCGTTGAAGGCCGTGAGCCAGGGGCATTTAAGCATCACTTGCCCTCAGCACCGGACAGGCATTAATAGAGCCGTACGAAGAGTCGCGCTCGCTCGGAACTGGGAGAAAAGTTGGCTAGGAAGCACAGAAAAGAAATTAATTAACCCGAGTCCACTCAGTCAATAATGGCTTCTGGGTTCCCACAAGACATGGGAGAGAACGGAGAAGTGTCCTCACACACCCCTGAGGTGAAGCCATGGTGCTCAGGCTTCTCCAACAACTTTAGGAGTTTTACTTATTGATGTCAGGACTTCTTGACCCACAGTGGCAGCGTTAGAGTCTAATTTATCTGTCTTATATATCGCAGTCAGTTTATTGACGGTTTTCAAGCCTTAGCGCAATTGTAATTGTAAATTCTACTGGTCAAATTAGTAGAATTTAGCAGGATAATAATACTGGGTCAACGTTTGAAATAAATTTGCTTTCATTTCTAGCTTGCAGAAAACCGCTACGTCTTCAAAGCAAATGTATATAAATATGAATGAAAGAATGAATGAACGAATGAGGCTTTATTTATCTCACTAGGGGAAATGTCTATATTTCAGCAGTACATCACAAACCGTAATGACAGGGTAAAATAAAAAAAATAATAATATTGAAAAATAAATTGTACAAAGGAAATAAAGATACAAATAAAAAATAAACCTCTAAGCCAACAGTACTTGTAGAATTATAACAACTAGTAATTTGTATAACTATACATTAATATTTTAGCAAATTATTTTTTTAACCCCGATGACATCATGTTCTGGTAGATATGTTATTGTGGTTGTGAGAATTAATGAAAAGTATTATATGTGTAAAAAAAAAAACACATTTTATTAAATAACTGAAATTAACAAACGTCTAATTTTATGAATGGTTGTTACATCAAAAAAGATTGATGTATTTAGTATTTTTGTTATTCGTCCGTTTAATGGCGATATTTTTTAATTGGCTTGATTAAATGGATATTTTTTTAGATCAATTGTGAAAACGTATCAAATTTCCATTTTTGCTGACCGTTTCATTTCATTTACATACTAATAAACCATAAATATACGCATATATCTCCCACAACACATATTACCGGAGCACTACTGTACTCACAGAGCCCAGAGGTGAACCGATTGTGCCCAATTATTTCCAACGAGTTGAGGCTTTTCTCCAGCCAGGCCTTCCTGAGCTACAGTGGGAACTTCAAAGCTGCGGTGGGATTGGGACTTTTCAATTTGCCCGGACCTTAGGGGGGCATGAGCTGGCACCACAGAGAGAAGACTTCAATATTTAAAATCCTATCGCCCTTCCTCAGAGCGGGACACGGACTGGGTCAGAGATGTGACTGTGGTGGGAAATTGACAGAATGTACGAGGTTGAATAGTGTGATTTTTTGACTTTATTCCTCCGGAGAGGCTGTATAGAGCCAAAGTGATTAAAAGATTATTAGATTAACCACACAAGGGTCAAGACTGTACATCAAATTAACGCAGCTCAATGTATTTTCTTTAGCTTTTATGTCTACATCGGGCGAGATTGGCACCGGAGTTTGGCCGCATCATACGCAATTTATTAATACATAATTAATTAAGGAAAAAAACTGTCAGGTACATCAGCACCGGCTTGTAAAAACAGAAAATAAAAAAAATGCATATTCCATATTACATTAAAAATACGGTTCACGAAGACTACGTTTATTAATACACATTATGTATTCATATTTTATATTTTCATTAAAATCCGTCACACTTTATTATATAATTATATGCTCATTCAGTCCTTGTATTCTATGCGTTTCTGCATTGTATTTCAACAGCAACTCTTGATTTTCTTGCTCAAATATTTCTTTTTTTTTTCTTTTTCTAATATTTCTACTATTTGAAATATTTTAATAACTATCTTTATTTTTTATTAATTAATATGTTTAACTGCATTATGAGCCGTCTGTCATCTGGTCTCCGTGTGTACAGTACCAGCTATTTCTTTTCTATAATTTGACTTCATTTTCTTATATAGTTATATAAACTATATACGTAAATGTGTTTGTCTGGCAAATTTCAAAACGAATCTTAAAAAGCAAATTTTTAGCCAATATTACTTGTGATTTTATAATTTTCTTATAGCTTATTTATGTCTATGTTTCTGTGCTATATGTCTGTTTTTACAATTTTTACATGTATGTAAGATGTTCTGGAGTGTTTAGAAAAGTGCCATCAAATAAAATGTATTACTTTAATTATCATTATTAAACAGTTTAATAAATTATAATATAACAGTGATTACCAATTATTAATTTTCCTTGTTTAATTTTTGAGCTCTTATTCCATGTTTCCCGTTTCATATTTCCATCACTGTTCTCTGTACTTTACTGTTGTAAACGCTATGTAAATGCTGCATTCAGGGACAAATAAAGGTCTCCCTGAGCCTGACCTCGTCCAGCATTAACACTTCTGAGCAGTTTGAGACATCCGCAGATAAAGTGTCTGTGTGTGTGTGTGTGTGTGTGTGTGTGTGTGTGTGAGATAAGATGAGAAGCTATAGCAAAACCCGACAGACGTGAAGAGGTCAAGCTTCATTCTGACATGCACCATTTCAAACCACTGACCATTGGCCAAAGCGTCCGTCCCGAACCAAACAGAGGGATGTCTGATGCCATCTCTGACATTCACTTTGTGGCTTTCAACAACAACTCAGTGCAGCGTAGAAGCAGACACAAAGATGAAATTACACAGAAACTGATGATTTTTCAAACTGCCAAACTGATGCAGCAGATAGATAGAGCAAGAAAGAAGACATTTATTTTATTAAGGATGGATGGATGGATGGATGGATGGATGAATGGATAGATGGATGGATGCAGTTTGCTTAAACTGAATGATGGAGCAGATGAATGATGGATGTATTGTATTTGAACAACATTCTTGTTTATTTCCTCAAATATTTTCATTTTTTTATATTTCTAATATTTTAATAATTATTTTTATTTTTAGTAATATGCTTAAGTAGTTAAATGCATTAGTTCTCAGGTCTCCATGTGTACATTACCAGCTTTTTGATTCTTTTATATCATTTGACTCCACTTCTCTTACAAAATGATATATAATACTTTCATAGTTATAAATTATAACAAAATGATCAATTCATTAGAATTTTCTCCACATTTCATTTTTGAGCTCTAATGACATTTCACATTTCCATCACTGTTCTCTGTACTTTATGGTTAATGCTATGTAAATGCCAGGGACGAACAAATAAAAGAAAAAGAAAGGCATTTATCGTTGAAGGATGGATGGACGGATGGATGGAGGGACGGACGGATCAAGAAAGCGTAATTTTTCTTGATTGCTTATACTGAATAATGTGATGGATGGATGGACGTAGATACAAATAGAAGGATGGACGGATCAAGAAAGCATAATTGTTCCAGATTACTTACACTGAATAACGTGATGAATGAATGGCTTGATTGATGGATGAAGAAAGGCTAATTTTTCCTGATAGCTTATACTGAATAACGCGATGGATGGATGGATGGATGAAAGGATGGATGGATGGATGGATGAATCAAGAAAGCATAATTTTTTTCTGATACTGAATGATGGATGAATGGAAGGATGGATGAATGGATGGATGAATGGCTCAAGAAAGAGATAATTTTTCATGATTGTCCAAACAGAATAATTCAGTTAATACGAATGAACAGTGATGGAAAGATGGATGAATACATAGACAGAAAGATAGACAGAGAGTTCATGAGAAAAACTACAAAAAATTAAACAAAACGCACATAAACCAGCTAGATCTGTGCCGAAAGAACGTGTGTGTGAGTGATGGCTTCTGGAGGTCTACGATGATCAGTGACACGGGGGTCCGGCAGAAAAGCCCTCAACGAGACTGGAATCAAACCAACTCTTTCACCAGCTCATTACGGGACAAAGGTGAAAGGCACGTCGTCTCCAAAGAGCAAAAAGAAAAATAATTACATTCAATCCAGAAACGGCAGATTACAATGAACTGCTGGGGCCTTGACTGTAAAAAACCAAGAAAGAAGAAAAAAGAAGTAGTTATTGTGGCGGAGACGATCGTTTCTCAAGGCACAATGTGGAGACGCTAATTAAATATGGCTGGAAGCTACAGGCGCTGACATCATCATCATATCTGGAACAGTTGTATTGTGATCTTTAAGCGAGAAGCTAAAGGAAATGTCAGCGGCGTTCTTGAAAGTTTCCGACTCCTCGCGTTGGCCCGGGATTAATCTTTCAAGGAAAAGTGTGGCTAACTTCCAATTATTCCCTTATTCATTTTTAATTGTGTTTATTGCTGCGAAAGGTCAGCCGGGCTGTTTGTGTGCACTTCCCAACATAAGGAAAGGAAGTCTTGCTGGTAAATCAGTGGGTATCTTTAAAAATGCACAGGATCCGCCACAGGAAGTCGTGACCTGCCACTGCTAACCTATCAAACAACAAATATCAGGTAACCCAGCCAATCACGACGCTGCTCTCCCACTGGCCCGCTAAGCTCATGTTTGCCTGGATATAATAGATCCGCGGCGTTTCTGAGGAAAAGTCTAGAAATAAACGCAAGCTGTCAATCAGATAAAAGTCAAGCTTCTAAATCGGGCCGCGTTGTAAATAATGACTCTAAAGTAAAGCGAATAGCGCACTTGAGTTAAGAAACCCACTTAAAGACAACACAAGGCCAATCATGAGCAACACTTAAGGAAGTATTAATGTAATAATACATTTGTTTGGTTAGGATGGGACGACAGTTTTGAGTTAATGGAGTCCGACAGCATGAGCTTGATTTGAATAGGAAAGGTGAAACGATAAACCTGTTAAATTTCGATTCCCAGGGAAAGCAGGAAGTTGTGGATTTGAAAGAATTGTACTTTTAAGTCACTTTGGAATAAACAAAGCATCTGATAAATTACTGTACAGTAAAGTAAAGTTTAATATGCAAATATAAGCACCCCCTGTGAATTTTCAGGCACAAAATACAAATAAAAAAATATATATAATATATATAATATAAAAAATATATTTTTTTTTAAATAAAGAACGTAATCTAACGATAAACGTTAATAAAAAAAAAAACAATTTGTGATTGTTCCTGACTTGAAATAAAGAAAAGATGTGGACTTATATTTACGCGCATATTTTAAATCGGTGATTATAAGCACTCCCCAAGTTTTTGAGCACCGAAAATTTGAAATAAAGGAGTTCTTATATCTGTGTAAATACGGTAATAAGAAATAACAACTACTAAGAAACAGTTAATAAAACAATAATTAAGACAGATCGAAAAACATTTCCACCTTGAAGCAAAAAAAAAAAACCTTCTAAGCATTAATTCATTTATTATTTTTTTAAATAATCTACGCCATTGACTCATAATCAATAACAACATGCGGTGATTTCTCCAGCGGACCTGGGCAATGTGATAGTAGATAATGTCAGCAGAAATCCATGGAAAAGAGCAGAGAAGGGAGATATTAAATATTGCAATCATTGGAACGCGATGACTAAATCAATGGATCCATACGTCTCGTTTTATCGTCACGGCTTCCATATTGCTCCGAAAAGGCCAAACACACACACACACACAAACAGATTTTGTCGTATTACTATCAATCCCATCCCACTTTTCCATTAGCCACTGGGCTAGGGATGTGCATTAGCGCACGTGTGTGGGACAGAGCGGCCGCCAGCCCTGTAATCAGCCTTTATTCTTTTGTCTCCGAGGCCATTTTCTGGAACTAACTTCACATGCCTCATCCTGCTAAAAGGTTTTGATTAAAATTTAAAAAGGGGAGCGCGCCATCCCAGCGTCTCCCTGTTTATATTTAAACTGCATTTATGAGCGCTCGTGTCGCTTTCCAGAACACTCTCTGCGTTCGCAAATCCATCATGCGGAGAAAAGTTTGAGACATATATTTGGCGGTTGACTTTAGAACGCGGCACGCGATTATTTACGTCGACTTTGGCCTAGGGCGTGTAAAAGGTGCTTGTCTGGATGTAACAAAGGTTGGAATATGATAATGAAGGCAAGTGCTGAGGCAATATTTATCTTCTCCGTCGTCTCGGTAAATAACACGGTGAATCACGCCACGTTTGTGGAAAATTTTCAGCTTAATAAGGTGTAACAACGAATTAGGGCTAATAAAGAGCAGATAAGGAGATTTTCACAATAATTAACATAAAAGTCTCCTCCTTTGTCTGTTCCCTGCTCGAATCGCCAATTCAGACCAGCTTTTTTTGTGAGGGGGGACTTTTATTCTGTAAGTTTGTTGGATTTTTTTTTATAATTTTTTATTTTTTTAAATGTTGAATATATCAAGATTAGGACTCGCGTCATCATTCCTTCAAATCTGCTTACCGACCTGCTTAAGTTCTTGCTAAGCATTGGTTTCGTTTTTACTCCAACTTTTACAGTAAAGCAAAAAAAATGGAAGAGGAATAGACTGGAGGGACGGATTGAGTAGTGGCAGTGGTGAAGTAGTGTTAGCGAGTTGGACTTTTGACCAAAAGGTTGCCGGTTCAAATCCTAGAGCGTTGAGCAACACACTCAACTCGATCTACTCAATCAGCAAATCGCTTTAGAAAAAAAAAAAAAAAACGTCTGACCCAAAAATGTAAAGCAACCATATATGAATTACCCTGCTCATGGGTGGATCTTAACCCCGACCGACTAGACTGACAAGAGAGGACAAAATGAGAAGCCTTCACTGACTCTTCCCATCAGAACTCATCTCCATCAACACAGCGAGAGTGACAGCTGCTGTGAACTGTGTAAAAACACCATCCGTGTGCTAAAACAGCACGTTCGATCTAAAACCAGCCATTTCTAATTTTAGCCGACGTAACATGAGACACTCACATCTTCTCTCCACTCACACCAGCACTTCTTCAGGGGACGGTGTCTTCACCACACGACGCTGACAACATCCAAGACATCGAAAACGAGTGGAAAAGCTACACTACAGAAGTCTCTAGTTTACGTAGATGCAAATGATGTCAAAAATGTTCGTAGAGTCTCTTCATTTAATTTACAACAACAATTGTTTTATCTGAGACACGATTGTGGCAAAATTCACAATCGTGTCTGAGATAAAACAATCGTTCTTGTAGATGTGAATTAAGGCTGTAAAACCATTTAAGGTTGAAGATTCTTTATTGTCACTGGATTAAACGAAATTGAAAGAGTGATCCAGTGAAGAACAAGACACAAAGACATTTTTACATCAAATGAAAAGATAAACGGAAAAAAAGACGACGAACGTGATATGTGTTATTTTATCCCACCGTCCGTTTTTGTCACAGTTTTCTGTGTCATGGGGAGCTGAAGCCAAACAGCCAATTATTTCCATCGGAATGAACAATATTGCGATGAAAATTGTCTGTTCTAAACAATATTATGCTATATATTGACTACAATATTAGTTATTATTAACTGACCAATTGTGGATTAAGGAATACCATTAGCTGCATCATCCACATCAGGGATTGGCCAAGATTTTCCGACTTGAAATGCAATATTCCAAATAAAAAGCAAAATTTCCTGGCTCGGAAAATCTGAAAACCGAGACGCATTGTATATCAACACAAACACTCTCACCAGAGCCGTTTGTTTGCCGACGTATTTATTCCGCGAATCATCCGTTCGGCGAATAACACGGTAGAACTGCAGTCGTTTGCACGCTAGTGAAGTTCAATCAATGTTTATGGGTATAAATTGTACAAAAAGGGAGAAGAAATATCCTCGCGCCGAAACTAGCTGAAAGAGAGAGGGATGGAAATTAACTTAGAGGAAGATTAGGTGCCATCTTCGCCTGGTAATAACCCGCTTTATCCCTGAGGGAAAAGGTCGGAAGCACACAGGAAATACCCTGGAACGCACCGGCGTGGAAATCCGCCACAATAAGTGCGTCTTCATTCACGCGCGCACACACACACACACACACACACACGAGTGTATAAACGCGTTATATGTGGAGATTTGTTCAGGGTGAGGAGTGGACGCTTCCACTGTAACATCATTTCGCCTTTTCTCACTCTGGGAAGGAGAGTTTATGTTACAGATATTAGTGAGCTGTGTCAGACATTTAACTGGCTCTTATTGATTCCTGCTTTCGATCCAGCAAAAGCTCGTTTTTAATGGATTGTAATGGATCTGTACTTTGAAGTCTATCCTCTTTTCTAAATCCAAGCTTGTTTCATTCGTGTTCTCCGAGATGTTTTTAGCATGGGGAATGAAAGAGACCTTCTGATGAGGGCAGTCACCTCTAGTTTCCTCCCGAGCCCGCATCATCTAATGGCTAGTTACGGGAGGCAGGGAATGATCTAGAATCACGCACACAGAGTCATTAGTAAACGCATTACTCTGATAGAGATAACTGGCTGACGAGTTACAGCAGTAATGCTTTACTTTGAGTGCACTTGAATGGATGAATGGATGTGTGGATGAATTAATGTATGAAAGGATGAATGTATGTGTGCATGAATGTAAGTATGGATAAATCACAGTAAGAATGCGTGTATGGATAAATTCATGTATGAAAGGATAAATGTATGTATGATTGGATTGATGAATGCATGAATCTATGTATGCACAGTACAGATGAACGTATGGATGGATGAATGAATGCATGTATCTATTGAATTGAATTGAATTGAAAAATCCTTTATTAGTCCCACAGCGGGGAAATCACAACAAATTGACACAACAGTTGAGAAAATGTCACAACAGCAACAACAAATCCAAACAAATAAATAATCAAACATCACCATAACGCACTGCACACATCATAATAAACAAACAAACACAGACCATAAATGAACAATGTATGTATGAACGAATGAATGTATGTATGTATGTATGAATAGATGAATAGATGGACGAGTGTATGTAGGTATTGATGGATAGATGGATGTATGGATGAATGCATGGGCAGATGAATGTATACATATATGAGTGTATGTATGGACGAATGAATGTAGATATTGCGGGGTGGATGGATGTATGGATGAATGGACGTATAGATGCATGGATGAATGTATGTACGTACGTATTGATGAATGAATTAATGTATGTGCGAATGGATGAATGCATGTATGGATAAATGTATGTAGGTATTAATGGATGGATGGATGGATGGATGGATGGATGTTTGTATGTTTGTATAGATAATGTATGCATGTCCGCATGGATGGAATTGTGTGTGTGTGAGAGAGAGAGCGAGTGCGAGAAAGAAAGAGAGAGAGAGAGTGAGAGAGAAAGAGAGAGCGAGAGAGGGAGAGAGAGGGAGAGAGAG
>MU204349.1:4388954-4413590 GCA_017309775.1 Paedocypris sp. Pulau Singkep | reverse complement strand
CCGTACCTGAGCACGGCCCACGCCACTCCACACACCCTCACATCCATCTGGGACCTTTTCATCAGAAACACATCCAGCAGTCGCCCGGTTGCCAGGGGGAATGGAATTGTTTGCTTAATGACAAGGTTGTCTATTACCGCTGCGGATAGATTGCTTCTGTCTGGAGCCACTGCAAATGTGTGTTTAAAAGGAGAAGAAGAAGAAGAAGAAGAAAAAAAAAACCAACGAAGCGATTTAGCCTCCATTGTGAGTGCAAGCAAAATAATGCTCGGTTACGACCTAATGAGCTGCCGATGGACTGTTAAAAGCTTTATAATTGTGAAAGGGCATGCATCATAATTGCAGACTCAAGTCAATCCCACAGTGCACTGCAATAAGCTCAATATATGGGGGGGGGGGGTCGAGTCAAACTGCCGACTGGAGGTTTGCACAAATGTGTTATTTGGCTGGTTATATGGCGTTATATGGTTTTACGCTGTGTGACAATCCAGTGAGTGTAAAACAAAATTGCATTTTTAGATAATTCTTTGAAGACGCAATTTGCGGTTTCTTGTTAATATTCTTTTATTTTTCTTAAACTGTGCTGAGCTTTAATCTTACAAGGAATTAATTACAAATAACAGTAGCACGTGCAGTACATGAGCTTCAATGCAGTCTAAAATATGTCAAAATTAAACTACAAATTATATATTAATAGAAATAATAACAGAAATTTAGGACATACAATCTAAATTCTATCAAAATTAAACAGCAAAGGCTGCCAATTATAAATTATATATTAATAAAGAAATGATACATCGCTACTTTCTATTTCTAATACAATCTAAAATCTATCAAAATTAAACAGCAAAGACTGCCAATTATATATTACTGTAAATATTAATAAAGAAAATGATACATCGCTACTTCCTAACTCTAATACAATCTAAAATCTACTGCAAACTGCAAAGACTGCAAATTATATATTAACGTACATAACAATGAATCACATTTCTTACTCTAATACAATTGAAAATATACCAAAATTTAACCGCAAAGTCTGCAAACTATATAATAATGTAAATAATAATTTTAAAAAAATTATAAATCACTAAATTCTAACCAATAATCCAATAATCACAAAATCCGTTCGCTGTAGTATATCCTTGTCCAAAGCCCCTTTTCCACAGCTAAATAATTCATAGTGCAGCTCTTCAAAGTCGTGCAGAAAATGTGACCTAAATATAAAAAAAAAAACGAAGGAGGAAAAAAAAAAAAAAATCAAAGCCGATGCTAAAATAATTCAGCGCGAGAACAAAACAGGAACAGATCGCTGGGTTATGTCGTACTGCGACGACGTTTTAATTATGCATTATCTTGATGCCGTCAGACAATCATCTCTGACCTTTTCCTCCGGTCTCAAGAAAAATGAAGATCATTGTGATTTGATACTCAATGTCATGAGATCTGCTCGACGTGGGATGTCCTTGTGCGAGAAAAAAAGACGAACAGCTGCTGTGTAATGGCCACCATGACCACTTCGCTCGGCTTTAAGTGACATCGGTGTCGGCAGTGGAAGGTAAAAGCTTTGGTTTCCTGTAGCAGCGAGCGAGCAGCTAATGTGGCTAATGAGTGTAAACTGGACACAGTGCTCTCAGACGGACAGACCTGACCGCTGGGCGTGTCAGCAGATGCACTGCTACTCACATCTGTCCAGAGGTTTTACACATGGAGTACGAATGGCTTCGACGAATTCCAAACCGATGAGGCATTTCCTGTCAGTTAGCAGTTAGCCAGTCAGTTAGCAGTTAGCCAGTCAGTTAGCAGTTAGCTAGACAGTTAGCAGTTAGCTAGTTAGTTAGCAGTTAGCTAGTCAGTTAGCTAGTCAGTTAGCAGTTAGCCAGTCAGTTAGCAGTTAGCTAGTCAGTTAGCAGTTAGCCACTTCTAGGGTTGCCACACGTCCCCTGTGGTTCCGTAATCATCCTGTATTTCAGATTGTAATGGCGTGTCCCGTTTTGAATCAACACGGCTTTTTTTAATCAATTGTCCCGTATTTTTCATCGTCTCATGTAAATCATCCCTCACGCATTTTATGAAGATGCTCCTTTTTCTACTTTAGATTGGGTGACACTCAACGTCATCATTAGTTCGGTCGTTTTTTTTTTTTTTTTGTTATCAAATTTTTATTGACATTTTACCATTGCAACATATATACACAGAAAACACAACATAGACATACAATCAGCATATTGCAGTGAGTGCTGAACAAAAGGAAAGTACCTGCTAGTCTGAAGGGTAAATGAACAAATATGTTGTAACAGGCCAAGTAATGCAACAAAAAATTAAAATAATAGTTTGGTCGGTTTTTTATATGAGATCAAGTTAAAGGCGAAAAGATTTGTTTGCGTGAAAAAAAGAAAAACTAGTGTACTGCAACTTTGTATGTTTTTTTATTAGAAATAGGCTATATAAAAACTTGACTAGCTAATGTTTGTAGCTATTTTATGCACGTGCTGTTTCCATGAGTGGATAGTTGTTACTGCAAAACATTATACACTGTATATACTATATATAAAAATAAATATTTTAGACACCCAATAAAATATCATTAGATTAGATTATCATTAGAGTCGAGTTGCAAAAGTGAAAGACTTCAATTTCAATTTAATTTATGTTTCGGTGTTCTACTTTTTTTTTTTTTTTTACATTGCCATCACTGTAATCACAAAGTGATGTCATTGTCGCCCCGCCCCCACGTCGACCCGCCCACCCAAATTGCCACGCCCCCTGCAGTATGCATCCCTTGTTTTGGGCCATTAAAAGTAGTAACCCTAGCCACTTCCAATGGGCAAAATCACATGATTGCATGTGACGCTAAAATAACCTTCAAGATTACACTTTCAGCGAAAGTTGAGGTATAATAAGCGATTCCATTTAATTTCTGTGCTGCTATGACAACAGGTTGAGTTGACAACCACTGAGCTAGACCGAGCTATTGAAACAGTAACTCCACTGGAACCAGTTACGTGATCCTACGTACCTGATTGGCTACCAATCTGGGGCGTGGCAACATGTCTGGGACAGAGAAAGTATGATTGGCTGGAGCTTTGAGAAAATGAACGAATGAGTAGTATTAATACTCGAGGAAGAGAACATTTCAAGTTCATTCACGCCGCAGTCTGATCTTTTCTTAAAAGGGAATTGATCATATCAGCTAATTCCCCTATCTATTAATTTTGTCTTGATTCCAACTTTATCAATATATTGACATGCACTAACGTCCACTACGAAGCAACTGGACATCTTGCTTGAATATGATTAGTAATAATTTGAGAATTGAGCCGAAAAGGGCAACATTTTACTCAAAAATTGAAGTTAAAAAGGCGAATAAAAATATACTTTTTTTTTTCATTGGCTTCATAGGCAGTATTACAAATAATTTATATTATTATATTGCAAAATTATATTACAATAAAACTATTCCTGATGTAACTGTCTATGGGCCCATTTTGTCATGAGAAGCCTTATATTGTACAAACAGTACTCAATACAATTCGCACAAAACAAAAACACCAATTATTTCAAATCGAAAAGCTTCAAAGATCAAACCCATCACTATAACATCTTTCTTAACGAAGAAAAATCCAAAAGTATGACAAATCAAACGCCGCCATTGCTGCATGCAGCTATACTGTCCTCTATGTGAAGAATAGAAACAATAACACTGTTTCTCGAGTAATAATGAAATTTCTACAATGGAGGTGTTTGTGGCCATGCACTGGAGTCGCTTCTTCATTTAGGTCATGTTCATCAAATGCCCTCAGCAACCCGGCAAAAGCCCAACCTGTGATTCTCCTACTCCAACTTGGAGCCCATGAAATATTGATGGAGTACAAGAAAGGGTTTGACGTTATTTGTGCAGCACACAGCAGCAGTGCATGTTTTATTTAGAAGTTTACTATGGGACTCCGAGGAATAGCAGAAAAAAAAAAAACCCAACGGCTCGGCTCCACCTTGCAAAAAAGAACGGAATGGCGACGGGGGAAAGAAAGGAAAAGCGAATGCGTTTCAACTGATCACATCCAGCCTCTTAGTAAGCAGCGACGTCGTTTTATTTCCGAATCTGACGTTCCCCAATCCTAAAGAAGATTGTGACAAGGACGCCTTCTGGATTGTGTCCGGAACTGAAGAGGGCAGCGCTCTGCAAAAGCTTTGGTCATGAAAAGACCCTAAACTGTCCAACAAAAAAAGTCCAACAAACTACATTTTAAAAAGAAATCTATTAAAACTTCAGATTTTATAGATGAAAATGAAGATGCAATACAAACAAGTCTGCAAAAAAATGCTGCAAAAAGTTTTAAATGAGCAAATTGCATATTTTGGGCTAACACTACAATATTAAACTCTGTCTGGCTTCCTGGCTGCTTGGCTTTCTATTTTCAGCACATCTATTTATTCATAAACTAAACTATTTGATAGAAGGGAAATTCACATACACATGTAAAATTGTGGCTAAAGTTACGGTAAACTGACATGAAATTTCCACCGCATGAAAAAATTGTAAGACCATTGACCAAAAGACACATTGTCATTTTACAATAACTAGACAGTGAATAATTATATTTTTTGTCATTTAAAAGATTTTTAAAAGTTATAAAGTTTCAATTAACTTAGATACAGTTTTATCATTTATTATCCTCGTGATAAAAACTTTATATTGAGCATTGTACAATTATAATCCACATGCTTAATTCATAAATCATACATTGAATGTGATACTTAATGGTTTATTTTGGCTTTCAAAAAACATAGAGGTTTCTTTTTGGTCCTCACTACTGTATATAAAATTAAGACCGAACCAGCTTTTAGTCCTTCAGTGAAGACCTCATTTATAAGGGTGAAGTGAAAGTAAATTCCGGATTCATTAAAAACAAGGGACGCAGGACCACAGGCTGTTAAAAGCTCCTATCAAAGCTTTACGCCGCTATAAAAATCCTTTCTGGCTCACACAATCTATGATGGGTTTATAACGTGCATATAATCAAATATTCACTACTAACTAATTGATCGACAAAAGCAGTCCAATTTCAGTCCAGAACCCAGTCCAAGTCTTGTTGGCAGGGCTTTTCCATTCAATGCCAAATTCCATTTCCAATTCTCTGTTCATTAAATAATGACGAGGGCTCCATATATGCCCGACATTTTACACGTTTCTCCTGAAATACACATTTTTTGTGATGTGGAAATTCAGAATTGGGATTCCGATGGTTCAGCCAGAGCGGAAGGAGAGAGTGTGAACCTCTCACCAACTGCATTCTGGGGCATCAGAAGACGTGAGTCATCATCAGGATGTGTGAGAGTCGCTTGCGGATCGGCTGTTACATAAATCTGAGGGCAGATGGTTGCCACAAAGCCATCACGGCGACACCCACAGCGGAATGTGAGAGGTGTGTTCGTGTGCGTCTGAATCTCGCTCTGCTCATTGGTCCACGAGCGAGGCAGCATCACGTCTGATTACCTGAGCCTTTCAGGTTAAAGTGATTCTGCTGGAATGCCTGTCGGGTTCAAATCTGAAGGTTCTTTGTGTTTGCATGAGCAGTTCGGTATACATTTAAATATACATCCAATAAATTTTTTTTTTAATAATTAAAATAATTGTATTTTAAAATAATAAATTTTAAAACGAAGTAAAAGTATTACGCGTGTTATTATGTGAAGACTCACAAAATTGTATTTGAATGTTAATAATAATAAATTTAGAACAATTAAAAGTCAATTTTATTAATTGTTGTGGTGATAATATTTTACTTATTAGAATGTTATTAACATAATACATAAAAACATAATTTTATTAGGACGTTCTACAATTATATCACCTTTATTATTTTATAATTAGAATTTTATTTACATGAGAAAATAAATATGAGAGTTAAGAAAAGTCGTTTTGTTGCAACCGTGCAAGAAATTAAACACTGAGACGCATTTAAGATGAAAATGATTCTATAAATGGAATTATTTTAAATACTTTTAATCCACAAATTTCCCGCCGCATATAGACTATTAAAAAATAATAAAAAAATATACTTATATCGTTAATATAGTTAATAATTAAAAACAAACAATATAGATTGACAAAGTAATATTAATGTGATTTTGTTTATAGTATATTTTAAATAATATAATACATTTGAGACTATTTAACAAATACACATTTGATTTGCATAATATAACAGCAAAAGAAAGAGCCAAAGAAGTATCTGTAGATGCAGTGTCATCATTGTTACGTTTGTAACATGGTAAACACAATCATACTACACAGATTAAGTAT
Source organism: Paedocypris sp. Pulau Singkep (assembly GCA_017309775.1). NCBI lineage: Eukaryota > Metazoa > Chordata > Actinopteri > Cypriniformes > Paedocypris > Paedocypris sp. Pulau Singkep. The sequence goes on along the minus strand of MU204349.1, from coordinate 4,407,283 downwards.
AAAGTCCGAAACAGATTCACCCTGGATATTAAAGCGTATGAGTGTTAATCTCAGTGGGCTTTGGGAGTGGGCCATATGTAAAGAGCTTCGGGAGACGGCTGTTCTTCTCACTGCTGCGGTTGACGTCAAAGAGGAACGGCGTCTGCTGAAGCACAACGGCGGCATTCTGCTGGTAGAAAATGCTTGGCTGAGAGCAGACGAGAGACTGACAGGCTCAAAGACGCTTCACGGAGAGGCTATAATGCCAGTCAAAAACAATATGCTCAAACAGCAGCACTACGACAATTTATTCCTATTCGGGATGCACTCATAGCGGGTTATCGAACTCAATAACACATTTTCTTAAGTCGAAATGTTTGAGAGAGGTGTAAAGGGTTAATCACGGCCCGCCCTCAGCTCAGAGACGAGGTCAAACATGTCAGCCGTGTGTATTTCAAAGTGAACGTAGGCGATAAAACGGGGGACCGCAAATTGTGCTCAACGAAACTGTCCAGAGGCTCGAAATGTAACGCGATTAACGCAAGTAATTTAATCAAGCACCTAAACTCCCAACACGACGAGTACAAAGAGTTTGTTTCTATTCCAACACAACTCACGCTGCAGTAAACTCTTGCAAGAGATAGAAACAAGTTGCTAGTTTATTCGGAAATTGCACACTAAATTGCAAATATGTTCATTAATGTTCCTTGTGCTGTCCCAAGCGCCATTTACAACAAAGTGAATTAAAAACAATTGAGTTCCACTGTTACGGTTTACATTTTCTATGATTGTTTATTCTGTAATATGTGGCAAACAACATGCTTTTCATTTTAAATAAATGCTCTTAATTCCACACTAGCCCCCTTTTTTAATTATATGACTAAAGCTGTTACTTAATTTAACATGATTCAATTTAACTCATGTTTTATTAAGTACTCGGCAGCGGTGAGTACTGAAAGACAAGTACTTGTTTTCCCAAAAATAGCTAATATCCTCACTGTCCTGATTGTGATGCTCTTTGTGACAACTACTCGACACCATCAACAAAATATCTGCCTCGAAAGTTATGAACGTACTACAGTAAAAACAGCTTTGCTAGAGCAACCAGATTCGCTTCAGAGAAATCAGAAACATGAATGTATTTCAGGAAGTGAAAGCAGGAAATCTAGCTGAAATTAAAAGGACTAATTTATTTTTTCTTTTAGTGTTCTCATGTATGGAAAAAAATTAGCAATAGAAGTTCCGATCTAATCAAAAACTATGAATGAATGAATTCCGAGCAACAGGCTAATAACAAAGCAGCATCTCCATTCCGCGATCACCTCTGGGCAAAAAGGTAAAAAAAAAACGAATTACAGGTAATGATAACATGCTAGTTATTAATACACGCAGCTAAATCCGTTTTTTTTTTTAAAGAAGTTTCCGGATTGCAGCATCAGCATCGAGCTATTGGATCGTTGCATCCCAGACATCAGGGAACCTCAGACAATAAACTTCCCATTAGTCGTGCAAAAACAAAAACGGTTTTCCCCGTGATAGAAAGATAGCACAAGGGCCCAATTTCATGCGAAGCGCTCGGGGAGACAGGAATGTAAAAGTCATCATTCCCTTGCTGTCTAGGAGACATTCAATTTGATTCGCACTCAAGTCGTGTTAATATCTCGGCGCATTGCGAACCCTGATGTAAGCCACTTCATAGCAGAGGGACCATTCACAATCACTGAATGCCAAGTGATGATTTGAGAAGCAAAAAAAGGCCACCAAAAAAAAAAGAAAAAAAAGACTGTATCCGGGAGCAGAACACGTAAAAAACTGACTTCTTAACGGATTCTTCTTAGCGGTTTGCTCACACTGTCTTATAAATGTTTACCTTTTCTTTCAATTACGTTATTGGCTACTTCATTTGTTGAAATTATGTCAATTTGGAACGCTAAAATGTAGCATTTTACACTTAGGATTTAGAAAAGCATAATGTGTCTGTACACATAATAGCTTAGTATAAAATTTCCTGTAGACAATAACTGCGTTTTCAGAGGTTAAAAAAATAACGTTAAAAATGTTTTTCGATAATGTAGATTTTTTTCAATCTAAAGCATAAACTCAGTGTTGTACAGTGCAGCAAAATATCGGCCTGTGGTTGTATGTTTGATTAAAACCAATTTAGTTTGACATTCGTATACTTAGTTTCTTAAAAATAGTATATGTAGTTTTCGCCAAAGGCCACATTTTAACCTTCCATACATCAAGTAAAAGCAGAATCTCCTTATTGCTGCTTGTTATTATATTATAAATTAATTATAAATTTAATTACAATCTCAACAAAGAACCTTCCATAGATTCCATAAGTTTACTCCGGAGCTGTTGTGTGTCGCATGTTGGCACGTCCCTGCAGACGAGTAAATAATTTCCACTGCCACTCTCATTTTTGGCTCTCGAAACCATATGAAGCTTTCATTAAATTTAATTATCCGATCCATCAAGAAGCCACCGTCTCTTGCTCTCATTAAACACATACAGTAATTGAAAAACCAAGGTACCGCACCTTGGTGTCGACATGTGGCTTGGCTGGTTAATGTGCTTCATCATTTCATCTGCATCCACAAAATACATCAGCCCATGACATAAAGCAGGTGCGAGTGAGGATGGTCCACCCCATCCATGGCGGTTCTCCAACCCACAACGGTGATGATGCTCCAGGCCAGGGAAACTGAACGCTGCTGGAAGAGAATTAATACGCACCTGGTGCTTCTTCGCTCAACAGATCCGCCATGAAACCACGTTACTTCAGCAGCAGGAGCATGAAGAAGCACCTATGACCCAACCGGACCACCTTGCTTCTGGCTTTGGCCCTTCTCAGCTATGCACATAGGTCAACTTAGCTCAGGTCAAGTCCTGTGTGACCGTATTATTCATTTTCTTGCCAAAAAACAAGCCACAGCTGAGCCAGATGGAGCGAATCTCGGGTTCTATTTGCTGTGAAACCACAGTACCCACAATGCCGCTTCAATTAAGCTGCTAAATAAGTTTTTCTAAGAGTCATTTCTGTGATGATTGTACTGAAAATGTAATATTATCACTATCATTCTCATTTTCAACTCTTCCGCCATGGTGGTGCTTTATTAGAGGTGGTACTCTTTTAGAGGTGCTGTTTTCAACTCGTTGGTCACAATAAATATTCGATAAATATACCAGGCAAATAATTTACCTGACTCCCTCAACCGAAAATAAAGCCAAATGTGTGGTTACAATAATAAATACAACTCTTGGTTTGCCATGCACTGGGGCTTTGAGAAAACACTGAGAAAGAGCACGATTCAAGCTGCTCTAAATTGTCAGAGGAACTCATTCCTTGGAAGAGCCATTGGGAAGCTTGCATGTGTTGCACACAGTTCTTTAACTCTTTTAAAACTTTAAAATAAAGCATAAACACGTTTACATTAACCTGTTATGTTGCAAAAAGGAGCAATTGCAGCAATTTGTCTTAAAAAAAGCAACATGGGTTTTAATGCCACTTAGTGATTTTATGACTTAGCTTTAAATGTGCTTATACACATTAGTATTAATATTTTAATCAATCCACTGGGTCAGTATAACAAGCCCTATAGGACACAGGGTTTGATAGAGCAGTCACTTGTGTGTATAAATATGTGTTAAGGGTAGCGGTCTATTAGAGGTGGTGTTCTATTGTTCAACCCTTCCATCATAGTGGCGTTCTATTAGAGGTTTTACGATATAATTAGTGGATTCGCATACGTGTATAAGGATTTAAGTGAGATTATCATTTAAAGAGCTAAAAACAAAAAACAAAAAAAATCAACCAATCAAATGAAGAGTTGGAGCCCATCTCTCCAGAATCATCAGCATTTAAGGACCATTGAAAGCATCACATGGACTTCTTTGAGAAATCGCATTGCACATGAGTCAACCACATGCACCTTCAGAATGCACCTAACCTCAAGCCCGGCTTCGTCTTGCCGAGATACGACCTCTCGGCACAGCACGCCACAACTTAAAGAAAAACATGTATGATAGGATTGGCCTCAAGGAGGAGAGAGGGAAAAAAAACCAGAAGTCGACCTCTCTGGGTAAACGCTTTGGCGGCGTCCAATTATTCCCCGTCTTGAAACAAACGGGCATCAGTGCAAATTTCCTCTCTCCTGGAGGGAGCTGAGCGTTTATGTGGAATGGAGCTGGGAAATGGCCAGGTTCTTGGTGAAATGTCATCGGGCTCCGAGGCCGACCACACATCCGCGGACGAGCCCGGAGATTCCTCCCAGGAATTGCTTCACATCAGAGATTCTACAACTACATTACATCCTCCAGCCAAGTGGGCCGTTGTTGACCTAAGTGTACAAGCTCCACACAAATGCGAGGAAGCACCGGACGGATGGAGGATCCACGAGCACACGTTCTCTTAAAACGAGCATTACCACACTAAACATCCCCGTGGGTTGGAAGCTTTACGCGCTTCCTTTCATCATCATCACGTTTCTGGCTCGTCCTCGCCCGTCTTTGATTCAAGATGGCAGTGCGGTGTTTATTTATGTCACGGAGGAAGTCATTAGCGGAGATGTTTGGCATGAAGTGCCCGCCTGGTAAATTTGACGTGGAGATATCAAACAAGACGCAAACTCGGAAAGAACCGGCACCAACCTGCACGAGGTTCCATCCCTCCAACGACTCGGCGATGATGGAAGTGACCGAGGGACACACTCCTCCGAAGATCATTAAATGTTTTGGACCGTAGCAGATTGCATCAAAGAAGGCACGCAACCCCTTGGCATTGTCACACTGCGGAGAGAAGAAGGGGGGGGGGGGGTAACGATGAAGATCAGACCCAGTCAGGCAGGAAGTTCAACAGTTAAACGCCGAACACTTCGAAACACTTCTAATGGCGTGAGTAGGTGCAAATGCACTTCATTCATTCCCCTGGAAAGCAGGTCGCAACCTCGGTGACCAGCCGCACTGAACTACGTGCTTCTCTCATGAAGCAGCTCGACGGAAAAGCCCAAATGAAAATAAAGGTGCGTGTGAAATTTGTGAATGTGGAAACAGCAGAGGCCGACTGCTGCGGCGCCACACAGCCGTTTCACGTCGCCATGGCAACGCACCGGTCTCGGGAAAGAAAGAGGAAAAAAATGCGCTGAAAGAAAAAGAAAAGATGTAGCGGGGCTATTGATTGCGCTGTGAGCCTCTAACTGCTTTACGTTTGATTTTCCGATGCTGGTAATGATATTTCAGCCCCTGGTAAACACTTTGGAAGGTCAATTAACAACAGTCAGTCTGACCGGACTCAATCCCGGTCGTAACCAGAAATGTCTGAACACGCCACGTCCTGACCTGAAAGCCAGTTTGGCCTGGTGGTCTGCTTGTAGAGACACAAATAGCTTGCTAACAGGTCACAGTAGATATTAGGGGTGTGACGAGACACTTCAATTTTAAATATTTAACCCTGAAAATCAGGTTGTCAAACAGCAAAATAATAACAGATTACTTGTTGCTTTAAATGTAAATGGAATAAAAATTATCGTCAAGAAAAGAGAAAAAAAAAATGAAAAAAAAAAAAAGTAATGTAATAGTAATGTTGTAATGAAAAAAAAATCCCGTCTTTTGAATCTTTCAAAAAGATCTTTTGAAGAAAGCCGCGATCACATGACGACAGAGAGTCTTACACAACCAGTGCTTCTCTATTTCTGACACTCGATCATACTTGGTAGTGTTCACTGGGCAGTCAGCTTCAGTGTCAGAAATAGAGGAGTAGAAAATAGACCGTGGCGTATGAGGAGCTGGATTATGTGACGGAAGCAAAAACACCAGATTTATGAAAGATGGGATCTGCGTCTTCATCCTGCAAGAAAACACCATGGACTGGAAATCATCAGCTATTTGAAATATTCGCATTCCACTACAACTAAAAGGATGGAGAAAAAAGTCTGGATTGAAAAAGAATCGAGAGCTCCGTCATCCAGATTCCATCGTCAACAGAAAGCGCATGTTTTTGTCTCTAGTGCTGTCATTCACTCGCCATCTTCCTCGTTTCCTTTCTATCTGAACACCAACCGTTTCAATGTGATCAGTTGCTTTATAAGCAACAAGCGCACCAGACGAGAAGGCTTTGGCCAGGTTGTCATGGGAACGCAGTTTTCGTTTAAAGGACTGAAGGAGAAAGCAAAAACGTAACAATCGTGAGATTATTAATTAGTATTCAAAGGTGAATTTCAGGGATTAAAATTCGCACCAGCTGGCGTCAGTTTGCAAAATGTGAACACGAAAACGGCAAATACTGGATCACATTTGGCAAAGTCAAGTAAATTATTTAAAAACTGCTAGAAAATGCTTCAGGATTTAAAGAGTGGTGATTTTTTTTGTGTGTATATGATCATAAACTTAAAACCTCTCAAAAAATAGTTTTCATAATAAAAGCCCAAATATACACATCTAAATTTCACTTCAAACTATATGATTTTCAACAAGAAGAATCATGTCCAAACACTTGTGTTTCTACACTTGGTCTGTGTCCATTTCAATAAGTTCAAAAGTCCAGGAAAGGTTGAATTGTATCAATCCAAACGTGAATATTCTGTATTTATCACAATCCCGGAAAAGGTGATAAATAAAAAAGGTGATATAAGTTCAGCTGCAACAAAATGCTAACAACTGTTCGTTGAGCAATCATCAAATACAAATGCAATGCTTTACGAAAATGTAGAATTATCCAGTAAACTGAATCCTATTTAGGTTTCTCTCTCGAGCGTTTTTGTTCCTTGCCATTGTCGTCAAAAAGCTTGCTCACAGAACTATGGTATCAGAATTCTTTTTTTTTTTCGCTTCTGATTTTTTCCGTTCGTTTCAAACGGAAAAAAATGAAACAAGCAAAAAATCCAAAACGGAAAAAAATGTTACAACGAAAACGTCAAGATCGCAAGCAAAAAATAAAAAAACAAACGTACATCTTGAATAATTTTCGTTTGTTTCTTAGAAATTTCCGTTTCATAGTTTTGGCACTAATTTGATTCCATACAGAACACGTTTTATTCTTACTATCAAAACGAACGGCTAGTGGAGTGGTACCCAAAGTAGGGGGCGCTCTTGGCACTAGAGTGTCTCTTTTTTAATTATTTTAAACTTGAACTTTCAAGTGTAGCAGGGATTGCTCAATTAAAAAAAAACAACTCTAGTATGATTCGTCCACATGTGTAATATTGAAATTGCTTGTTAGTCTGGAGTGAACACTACCACTAGAGTTCTTTGCGATGGTGAAAGTGAAGAGCCTTAGATAAATGGATCTTGATCGTGGCGTCTGGACTCTAGGTGGACTTCTCCAGCAGTTGTGAAAGAGCGAATCGTCTAAAGATGGTTGATCTTCGCTGCAAACCATCGTCGGCGTGGTTCCCGCAGGAAACGCCGGTTATTTACAGCACCTGCTGCAATTAGCCGGAAAGAATTGACGTATTAGCTGCATGTGCCGATCCATCACGAAACGCAAATGAAAGCAAACATATTGTCATCACAACACGCAAAATGATATTCGCAAGGTTAAATGACTCGCTCATCCGCCGGTATCTGACTAGAGCGAGAGGGGAAGAGAAAACAGCCAGACAACTTTGCAATCGCTAGAGCAAATGATTTGGAAAGGACAGTGCGCTAAGTATTATTAATGGAACTATTTTCTCTGACATCTTCAGCGTCAGTAAAAATGGCCACCCGAGGTATTGTGGCAACAACAAGGGATAATCACGCTAAGCTAACCATGATGAAACGGCTTGTTAGCAGCGGCAACCACAGCAGCTGCACCTGTCGCCCGTCAATGGCAAATTACTGCGGCCCAGTAAGAAACCTGAAGTCTAAAGGAGCGACCGCGAGCATCAGACCAAGGTCAAACTGGCTAAGACGACGGACGGAAAGGCTAATAAAAGTCACCAGGTCACCTCAGTTCCTCGTTTGCCTGTGTTTCATCCATTGCCGCGTTTGAGAGGCAGCAGTAGGTTCGTAAAGCATTTGAATCCGTGAAGCCCGATTTTCATAAAAAATGCAGTACCGTTCAAAAGTTTGGGGTCACCTAGACTATTTTGTGTGCTCCATGAAAAGTCACACTTTATTGTCTAGGAACAAGGACGGACTGTCGAGTTTCATACGAAAGTTCTTTAATTCTGGCCATTTTGAACGTTTGACTCCACCAATGTGACGCTCCAGATTCTCAACCTGCTCAAAGGAAAGTCAGTTTTATAGCTTCTTTAACCAGCTAAATCGTTTCCAGCAGTGCTAATATGAACAAACAAGGGTTTTACAATCATCCAATATCCTACTGACACAATTAGCAAACCCACTGTACCTTTAATACACTGGAGTGACAGTTGCTATATATCTGGTATAGTTGGTAGATATTTCACCACAACCAGACATTTACAGCTAGAATAGTTATTTACCACATTAGCAATGTATAGAGTATTTATGATTAGTTTAAAGTTATTTTCATTGACAAAAACAGTGCTTTTCGTTCAAAAATAAGGACATTTCAAAGTGACCCCAAACTTTTGAATGGTAGTGTAATTTAGTCTAGACGCCAAAACATGAGAAAGAAAATGGCGACCCTGAGGCTGATTTTATAACGTAGTTGCTTTTCAGAAACCAGTTTGGCAATTGGGAAAGACTTGTCGCATTGATTGTCAGATTGTCACAGAATGAAGAAGATGGTTTGTAGTCTGAGATTGTGATGTCATGAAAGCACCAAAATTAGGAAATGAGATCAAATGAAGTCCAGTTTTTAATGGATCGCATCAGATTTGAAACACCAAAACTGTCTGGAAAATCTAAAAAAAAAAACTGTCTAAAAAGAATGAGCTATGAAAATGGAATCCAAATGTTTTCTTCCTACTCTGGACCAAAAAAGCATTATTTTTTCTAAACGTTTTGCTTTCAGCGAGTTCAGCATTAGAAACCATATTGAAATTCACCATTACATCCAATTCCATTGTTTAAGGGCATGAAGCAGGAAGAGATGAGCATGACGCTGGCAGATTGTAATGCTCCCTTCCCAAGCTGGAGCCTGACTAATCCCAACCGTCCCCGTCCAAATCCAACGCCAAGATGGCCGCCAGAGAGACACTTTTCTAAAGGAATTTCAAGAAACATGTTATTTAAAGTCAAACTTTTTTTGACATGATTTGGAGTGGTATTTCAATTTTAAGTGACACTTGCACCAACATCTGGGAATGTTGAAACTAAGAACAAAAAGAATAATTAACAGCTCTAGGTTATGAGAAAACTAAATGAGTGTTATTTAATAATGTACTTATACGTGTGTATTTCACTGGAGCAACATACTCTCTTTCAAATTATGTATTTTGTCCCTTTCACTAAACTTTGGTTCATTCATTTCCACTCAAATGCATTAATTCAATTCCGTTTTCAACGTCTCAAGACAGTAAGTGTCTCGGGCTTTCAGACGTCTGTGACTGTTACAGCCACGTTCACTGAGTGAATGTTTCAATTTTCAATGGCGTAAAGTACTTCAGCAAATGGACTTTGTTACTTTAAGTATCTTTTGGCTACTTTGTACTTGTACTGAATCAAAAAATTAAGCAACGATGTAAAAGTGATTGTGGCATCATTTTCTACCGCGATATTGCCATCTGCAGGGCTCTCAAGGTACTAGATGCTATTTATGTGTTATTGTATTGCAATGAAGTAATTTGTACAGTAAGACATCCATACTCTTACTCAAGTACCTGAGTAAAGCGTAATACAGAGAAATGTGTATTTGGCTTATTTTTCTCCTACAGTAAAATAAAGTTCTTTAATGTAAGCAATATTCATGCATTTGACTGTAGGACTCTCAGAGGTAGCTCCTCAAAATGTGATCTGAATTAAGTGTCTGCTGTGGGGGAAAAAAACGCCTTAAGCTGGTAAAACAGTTTGGCTGAAAGATGAAGAATGACAAAATGCATTTAAAAATTCTCCGATCCGTCACTTCCAGAGGAAGTTGTGCTTGAGGCGGAGATGCCACAATAAACAAGACGAGAGAATAAAGCAAAACTATATCACTGTGACATCCAGCATTTTCACAGTGGTTAAAGGTCTCTACAACAAGATTAATCGCACCGTGCACAAAGCTAACGTAAGAGAAAGTTTGTGATTTTGCTACCAAAATGGCCGAAACATGCAGCGGTAAATATTTGGTAAAACTGTGAAAAGAGATTGAATGTGAAGAATGGCAGTGGAAGGAAAGGCCATTATCAAGTTAATTATTTCTTGGCCCAAGGTCCTTAATTCTCCTCAGGATGTCGACTCTGGAGAGCCACAGAGGGGAGGAGGGGGTAATTACTGCCATTTTGGATAATTGTTGTGATGTGGTGCTGGGTAGAGAGAGCATCAAGCCGGGATGAGGGAAAAGCGTATGTGGTTCACCTCTCAGGGATGTGCTCGGGCCGGCTCCACGTCGGAGTTCAGCCCTCTAGAGCTTCTCCAAGTAGAACACTGTCTGGCTTCCTTTCCCAAGTTCCCAGTTTTCCCTAAAGCAGTCCTGTGGCCTGAAAAACTCCCTTTCAGACTAAACTTCTTTCCTTTGAAAAATGGGAAAGTTTAAGCAGAGTGGTAAAATAAAATCTATATGCAAATGATAAGTCAAAGATTAGTTTTTCTTCCTATTCACTTCCAGGATACACAATGTTTGCCAAGGAAAAGTACTACAACTCTTTCACAGTAGCCTACCGCTTTAGAACGCATCTGGTTAAGTACGCATCCAGCTTAAATGCGCACATCTTTCCCTTTCAGATCTTTCAAGATGATTTCCTGTTGAGGCTCATTTAGACGTTTGGGGTTAGTGACTTAAATTAAATGTACATTGCCACCATGGCTGGACTTCAAGCTTTCTCTGGGAATAGAGACATTGAGATTGCCAACACCACCTTTGCCGCTTGAGCCACCGAAAAACCACCTGGCTATAGATGCCACCTGGCACATGGACTGCAGAAATCCAGCCGCAAGGAATGCACTATTGATCCATGACTCTGTTTCCAACAGGTTATTACTAAGACTTTTGTTTCCTGTAGAAAACCCATTTCCAACCTAAGCCTCCCCCTAAACTTCCATTTATTTGTCATTAGGCCTGGAGCCTTGACAGGAGACCAGTGCGATTCCAGAAAGACGGAGAGAGAGAGAGAAAGTCCAAGTGAAGACCTACAAACAGCAGCTTTTCTAGCTTTGGAACAACGGGGCATTGGGTGAAGCCTCATTTCCCACGTGGGACCTAATAATGCTGCATCTCTGATGGGGAGTGACGGAGTACTCGCTCCGGCCCGGAACACGTGGTCCTTGTCTGAGACAAGCGGTCTCGCCAATATGATCAGGGTAAAATACTTCTCTCAGTCAAAGTCCTTATCCCCTCCCCATCCGCTCCAGCCCATAATGCCCAGAGTAATGGGCGCCATTCATCAAGCTGACTGCTTCCTGGACACTGGGCAGAGCAAAAGGTGGAGGCTGAGTGACATGGTCAAATTAAATTCTGGCCGTCTTGAGTCAACAATGCACTTTTCTGTCAAGTATATCATAGGGTAATTATGAAGCACGGTATATTCTGGTTTAAATGGCATCTCATTGTTAGACTAAAAAAATATTATCTATACAGTGGTACCCGACTTACGAAATTGATCAGTGTCGAGAGCCTTTTCGTTCGTGCCATGACTACTTCAATTCAGCCACTTTTTGTTTGTTTTTTTAGAAATGATAAACTATGGGTAAATAATGGAATAGAAACATGTTACAGTACAACAAAGTAGTTTGGCAGGTGTTTATAATGACAAACAGACAATCTCACGCAATCTTGAAATGACGTCATGCAAACCAAGCAACATCATTGTTCTATCGAGATTACAGAAATCTCAGATATTTGCATGACGTCATTTCAGGCTATACGAGGAGAAATAAAAACATTGCCATTCTGGGAGAATACTAGCTTAATTTTTATTTTGGAAGCAAGATCTCTGAAACTAACTAGTGTTTTTGTTGTTTTTTGACTCTCATCTCAATGCATGCTAGCATTAAGAAAAAGAATACTGTGGACATCAATTAATTATGGTCATTATTTTCCAAATCTTCGATTTATGGGGTCTGCCCAAAACCTTTACTGTATTCTGCATACACCAGTATTTGATTTAGCTGTGGCCTTCCACATGTCTCCCATGTTTTTCATGGCATGCGCAATGACGGAGGCAGCTTCGCCTGATGCCGAGGCGGGTTTTTGGTGGCGTGGCTTCAGTCGTACAGGCAGGAAGTGAAGCGTGGCCTGTCGATGCTCCACAGCAGAATTATGCAGGAGCATTGTGAGGCTCCGAGCTGGAGAGCCTGTTGAAATGAAGCTTGGAGAGCTGCAGACCAGCACTGATTGTGTGGCACAAAGCCGACACCATCCGCACAAACGCATTAACCTGCGTGTTTACCCACACCCAACAATGACCAATGGCGATCATCAACCAGCCTATGTGCTGGTGAAGCCACTGTGCTGGTGAAGTACCTCAGACAGATCACATATGAAGGAAGAGACCGATCACAGATCTACGCTGTGGTTCAAGATTAGTCGGAAACGGACATTTACGCACTTGTGTTGCATGACATGAAATAAAATCTGCCATATAAATGTAAATGCAAGAAAAAAACAATATAAGAACATAACAGAAAGATAAACAGCGAACGTAATAAACACATTTGTTGTCTCGTGTTACGGATAAAGTGTTGCCGTCAATGAATAAGCTCCATGAAGATGTAAACTGACTGATGACTGACTATTATTCTCATACGACAAACAGACAGACAATAACTCAGACACAATTATAAGCACAACTACAATTTGCATTTTCCTAAAATCACATAAATTTAGGAAAATCTCCTTTATAAAAACGAATATTTTCCTAATCTACAAAAAATACAAGAGCAATTTCTCTCTTCAAGGCCAAACCCCCAAAAACACATACAAAAATAATTCTAAAAATAAAGAACGTATTCTAATAGTAATAAAAAATAATAATGACATACAAAGGCTAAAAATCTTGCCAGTATATGAGAAAACATACAAACATATGCAGCTCACTGCACATTTTGCTCCGTTTCTTAGTTTATGTTTGCTGGTTTATTTCACGCGCGGAAACATTCACACATCACAAACAACCTTTAAATTACGCATTAAAGCAAACCACTCATATCTAATTCATATTTTTTCCTGCGCATATTGCAATGACTAAAAGTCCGTTCTGACTCCCGATGCATTTTTGACAACTCGAAAAAGACGAGCGTGGCGATTCGCCTCCTGTAAGCAAACACTCCCAGTGATCACTGCTGGAATTAAACTCACACTTCTTTCACTTTCTTCTGCTACGATAAAAAGAACCATCTCAATATAAGAAATCCCACTCGGCAATTAGTGGCCGGGAGGATGTCTGGGAAGTTCTCCTGTGGCGCGCATGCCCAACGCCAACTAAACAAAAGCCTCTGCGCATTTAAACGCCGAAAAAAACAATCATTAAGCCGTATTTTTTGCCCGACAAGAGCCAGGGCAAAGAAAGCTAATGGCTCTTTATTGCCGCCTGTAGCTGACAATCCTAGTCGTCTCCGTGTGTGAACGCAACGAGCGGAAGCATTTGACCTCAAACGTGCCGTGAGCTGCATCGCAATGAGACGTGGACAAACAGGAAACCCAGAGCCAATCAGAGACTGGGAGGCTTCCTCCGCGTTCAATCAAGGTGATTGTACCGTTGACGCCATCGGACGCCAACCGAGTGACCAAGCCAGTCACTGGAAGACACGATGCCAGGCACAGCGTTGCCATGGATACAGAGAATCTGACAGGAGGGAGAGAATCTGTTGAGAAATTAGGAGGCAAACTTTAAACCGACGATATGAAACCGAATTGACCGCGGCACTCATCTAGAACATTCTCAGATTCTAGTTCCTTCTTTTCAACCACCAATGGGTTCGGTCAAAACAGTAGTTTCACTGCAAAGCCCGACACTCTTCAAGCCGTTAAACAATTAATGAGAGCGAAAGTACGAAAACATCCAGCGTGACGTGCCAAGAAAGTTTGGGAGCCAAATGAAACGGCTTGAAAATAGCAACACCTCATTATAAAAGACTATGCATGAAGTCTGGGTCAGCGGTTACGCCAGAGAGACAAAAGAGAGATGATGAGCAAGACGTCTCCACAGGAAGCTGAAACCACTGCGTAACGCTTTCTGGAAGGGCTAGATCCGACGTCGTGAAGCTTGCGTTAGAAACCAGCGTCTAAGTAGGTCAGGACGCCTGTCAGCGGCTCCCATCGGTGTTTTATCAACGGCGTAACGCTCGACAGCGCGCAAACACTTCACTCCGGACTTTCCCGTGCTTTAATTGTTGATGTTTGTCTCCCGCGGATCGACGATGTCGGACAACCGACGGCGCTTGGAAACGACTTCACCTTTGCGATCGATGCGAAACGAAAGACTTGTTTTACACTCGTCCTCCACTCGCCGCTCGGATGGGACGGATGTATCTTCAGATGTGTTTTCACACGAACTTTAGCTTCAAAAGAGCTAAAACGGTATTCGCTGGAAACTATATATAACCACCGCAACCGCCAACTCTCCGATTTCCAATTAATATTTGACGAAGCGAGCAGATTGAGTTTTGATTACAGCAAAAGCCAAACTGGGAAAGAATCGGGCCTTGCATATAATGGAGGAGATCGGATTTCATCACGTTGTGCTGTAATCACGTTGGTCCCCAAACCCCGGTCCGTCACCAATTTGTGGATGAAATCAAACGATAATTTAAATTTATTTAAAAAAAAAAAAAACGGAAATGCACATTGTGGTTTTGTTTTTATGATTATTTTGGTTCCCAATATTCACATTTTCATTTGACCAGTTTCGCACTTTGACCAGTAAGGTTCCGATCTAAACTGCAGCCCTTTTTTCCGTTTCTAAGCGGTAGAATGTTTTATTCAAAGTATAAACGAGGAAAAACAATCAAGTCTAATTTGGAAAAAAAGGTGTCTGACATTTTAAAACGAAAAATAAAAACTGTAATACTGGTCTCAAAAAAAAAACTGCAAAAACTTACTTTGGTTTCAGTAAGTTCAAATGTTAAATCACCTCATATTCCTCTTTTTTTTTTTTCTTTTGAATGCATGTTTAAATACAAATAAAACAATTATAAGTTAAATACTAAATGAAAAACTATTTTCTGAAAAATTAACAAAATGATTAAACGACGACAAAAAGGTTAAGAATGATCATCTCCTGTCTTCTGGCTTTACTGATCTGGCTCACGATGTTCTGCAAAGCTAAACAAGCAACATCACAAGCCCAACGGAGAAAAAATTCCCCCATTTCTAGAACTTTTCCGAGAGCTGAGAGGCTTAGCGTACAGTAGGAACTGACCCTTCTGTGTTGTGCTTGTGTTGTCCACACAGGGATCAGGGATTTATTCAGTGGACATTGACAGCACATGGTGTCATGATCTGATTCTTCACCACACACACACACACACACACACACACACACACACACACACACTGAGGATAACATCTCCGTCAAACACATCTCTTTACACAACCGCACTGGAACTCTGCAAAAGGTATTATTGTGAGAGAGAAAAATGACTGAAATTTTTTCTAATGCTTTACGGAAAAACTGATTGAAGCCATTTATTTTTTTTTTCTTTTTAGTGAGTGAGATTGTCAGTATGGCAAACCATGTCGAAAATATTAAATAGACACTGTGATGTTGGTTATTTTATTTTAACAATAATGAATTGACCAATGTATTATTAGCCAAGTTAAAATGTATACTCTCTTATAAGTTGCATTTGTGTGTGTGCGTGTGTGTGTGTGTGTGCGTGTGTGAGAGTGTATGTAGGGGTGTGTGTGTGTGTTTAATAATTGATAATAGGCAGAAAAGAAAGAAAAGAATATTGAGAGACTTAAAAGGTAAAGATTATGAAGGGATTGATAACCAATAGAATAGAATAAAAGATTATAAAAGACAAAGACAGACGGACATAAATAAAGAGGGTTAATAAACAAATAAACAAAAAACAACTTTATATTTGCCTTTCCATTTTTTTCACTTGTTCACACTTCTTCTTTGCGCCAGAAGATTCGCTGATTTTCCCGGCTAATCTGTTCAAATTTTGCATCTCTCATGGTAACATGACTCCGCCCATAAAATAAATGCAAAGGGCGGAGCCAGAATCCTGCACATTACAACCTGAGAGTCCCATTGCTTGGTTTCATAGGTTACACTGTGTCACATCGTAATTCTGATCTGAATTCTCAAAGGTCCTCGTGACACGACTGTGATTGATTAATCATTCAACAGCAAGACTAATGTAAAAAATATTACAAGACCGGAAGCCAGACGTCAGGCCTTTTTGAAAAGGCTGTTCGTGTTATGATCATCATCACTTTAATATACACGTACACAGTCTGCATAAAACAAGAGCACGGACTCTTAAAAGAAATGGAGTGTGATTAAACCAGAGCGCTGAAGGTCAGAAACAGATAAGACCACGCCCACCAGGACTACCACTGTAGTTACAAACCAGCCCCACACTGGATTACATAATCACTCCTTTACGCGGCTGGTGAAGGTGATTTACTGTGATGTCAGGCCCGCACAGCCCAAAGGATTTGTAATAATAATCAGTCCTGGCAAATTCGGGAGGTGTATAAAAGTCCTGACGCGTGACTTTGTGGGACTGTTTGAAGGGGGAAGTTCTTTTAACTAGTCCATGGTTCGTGCCAAAGACTGGTGGGCATCACACGAGCGGCCAAGACTAGTGATGCGCCGAAATGAAAGTTCTTGGCCGAAACCGAAAACGAGGAGAAGATGGCCAAAAAACGAAACACCGAAAGAAATGATGGCAATTATTAGTAGTACCATTGCATTTATTGCTATTTGTACTAAATTTACTAAAATCTAGGCATTGCAAATGCATACATTAATAATAAATAATAAAGTTTCAAAAAATAAAATATGTATTAAGCATATTGCAACAACCAAGAGTATAAAATAGAAGTCAAACTAAAATGTTACATAAAACAATACATAAACAACAAACATAAATTGAAACATAAATGTTCTTCACACACGTACTGTTGTGTAAAATCAAGTGGAGCATGTACTTACAATGTCATCAAACTTATGACATAAAAGCCGTGCTACTTTTAAATATAAGCGAGTATATAAATGTTCAAATAAAGTGCTTAACTTCTTGCTCAAAACTTAACTTCCTTTTACATCTCGATTTCGGCCGAAATTTTTCAGTGGCGGAATATTCGGTGTTTCCCTAGCCGTGACACAAACCACCACGTCCTCCTCCTTTCTTCCGGGTCTCTCCTCCGCCATCCGCAAGCACCCCGGCGTTCCGAGTCCAGGTTTTCCGCCCGGAGGGAAGATGTGCAGATGTATAATTCACACAGTTTGCAGTCGGATTAAGCAGATGGAATCTAAAATGCACAAGTTGACGTCTGAGACGCTCTCCTTGCTGCGAGAACAATATCCCTCTGAAATCATGCAGAAGGAGACGACTATTTTAGGCAAAACGTACAAATTATACATATACATTATTAAATATTCAGACGTTAACTGGCATAAAGCGCCAGGCGGATGCTCGGACGCGAGGGTCTTCCCGGGCGCTGACGTGGGTTTGCTGTTCTCGCAGATTCTCTGGAGTTGACAGGTTGAGCATTAGAGATTGTTGCCGGGTTAGACAGGTGAGACCCGCGCTGAACAGAAAAAGACCCGATACTGGGAATATTTGGAAGCGAACCGGAGAACCCTGGGACGTGTCAACAACTCTCCTCGTGTAACCTCACATCAGCACGCATCACAGACTCCTCTCCCTCAGCAACACTGCGCAAGATTAATTGAGGACCGAGGAAAAAAAAAAAAGACTAAAAAGACCAATTTACTGTGCTTGGAGGGGAGGGAGGGAGAGGGAGAGAGAGGGAGAGAGAGAGAGAGAGGGAGAGAGAGAGAGAGAGAGGGAGAGAGAGAGAGAGAGAGAGAGAGAGAGAGAGAGAGAGAGAGAGAGAGAGAGAGAGAGAAGAGAGAGAGAGAGAAATGGAAGAAAGAGATAGAGAGAAAGAGTGAAATAGAGAGAACGGAATGAGAGAAACAAAGAAAGAGAGAAATTACTAGACAGAGACAAAGAGAGAAAATGGTGGAATAGAGAATTGAGTAGTGAGTATCGTGAGTGAGAGAGAGAGAGAGAGAAAGAAAGAGGAGATAGTGAGTGAGAGAGAGAGTGAAGAGTGAGTGAGAAAGAGAAAGAGAGAGAAGAGTGTGAGTGAGCGTGTGTGTGAGAGAGAGAGTGAGAGA
>MU204349.1:4355493-4388929 GCA_017309775.1 Paedocypris sp. Pulau Singkep | reverse complement strand
GAGAGAGAGAGAGAGAGAGATGGAATAGAGAGAGATGAAGATGAAGATGAAGATTGGTAGTGACAGTATGGGAACAGGATCTTGTGTCTCCTGCATCCCTCTCACGGCTTTCACTCTGCGCCACCTTTCCCCCCCTGCACTCGGCCATCTGTGTCCCCCAGGGGCTTTAACGCTACACTCCTTATCTTTCTTTGCTCTTTTTCAACACAAACGCGGAATCAAAATACAGACACGCTACTACACACCAGGTGAAGCGCTCGCTGTATAATGTGTATTATTCCTCCAGACATTCCAGTGGAGTAGGTACTAGGTGCGGTACTAGTAACATCAAGGTCACGGATTGATTTACATGAAACGTGACACGGCAATTATAGCGCCGATTACAAACTTTCTGTCTGAACGCTGGAACTGAAAAAAAACGGCTCGAAATATTTCAAGTTCAATTCAAAAAGTTTTAAATTTATAAGAATAACAGAGTTTGTTTTACCACCACTCCACCACTTGATTTGAACTAGTTTATTAACAACAATCTAAAAATAATTAATTAATTAATTAATTAATTAATTAAAAAAATATTTATATAATTTTTTTATAGCATACATGCATAAAAAAACAATAATTGATTGTGTTAAGACCATCATTAGGAAATAATCAAATTAATGAATAATATTAAGATTTTCGACCAAACAAATTGAAATGTAAAAAATTATTGACTAAATAAGCACTAAAATAAATCTATGAATCGCTTAAAATAAATATATTTTTTATGAAAAAATACACGTGACCAATTAGAAATAGCACATTTTTAAATCATCTAAGACGTTTCCATAAAAATACAACTATTGTTAATTAATATATACCAATATAGAATGTTCATATATGCAGATAATGTTTAAGAATATTCCTGAAAATAAGACATAGAGAAGACATAGAACATACGATTAATGCGCCAATGTAGAGTTTATAACCTTTATTATCAAAATTCCTACGCCTAAAAGAATATTCGCATTCAAATCTTTGGAACAGATTGCAAAAACCTTTCTTAGGTTTTCTAAAATGTCATGTGTTTTAATTCCAATTTAATTTAAATGACAGTACTTTTGCATACTGTATAGTAATAATTATGTATATGTGTATAATTTACATAATGGGCCGTTTTTGTCTCTTTACATGACTTTTACTTCCACCATGACGATCCACAAAGTCGGACACGAGCGGTTGTACTCATTTTTCCCTTTCCGTTCTTTATCTCAGTCCTTCTCTCACACACGGCCCGCGATTCTAAACCTGCTGCTGTGGAACAACACGTCATAAGCTTCTAAAGGTTTGCAGGAAAGATAAGTCTGCCTCTCCCGTTCTAGAAAGGCGACCACACAGCCGGCGAGAAGAGGAGTGAGAAATAAGAAGCCAGCGAGATGGCGACGGAAAGCGAAGGAGAGAAAGAAAATCGCAGAGGTTAAAGCGGCGTGTGCACGATGTGGGAGGAAGAGCGTGGGCACGGAGGAAAGCGAGCGCCCAGAAAACCACTGCATCTCTGTCTTCCTCCTGCTCCATCACTTCCTCTCCTCGTCCACGCTGGAGATTTCCATCATCCTCATTCCTTTCCAAACCCTGAATATTAAAGCATCCCGCCATGTCAAAAAAAAAAAGCCGATCTTTTGCGTGGAGTTCACGAGGAGCATCACCTCAGCCTCCTTACCGCTCGTTTCATCATCGAGATTCGGCATGTTTGTGGATCGCGAGCGATGGAATTAGCCGGCATCCGTGCTTCAGCCGTCGCCATGGCAACAGTATACCTGTTGTGGGGTTAAACGATCCGACTGCGCCAAAAGCGGCACAACACCGAACCTCGTCTCCAACCGAGAGCGAAAAACCGACACCGGCGTGTTTGTGTGTAAACGAATTCAATACGATCCGTCTCCTCGAGTTTGAGCCGTTACCATGGTTACGCAGCTACCGAACACCATGAACACGCTTTTTCTATCCAAGCACAACACTCGTGTGACTTTCCGGGTAGCGTGGCGCTGTGGGCCTGAAGTTCTCAGTAGGTAAATGTTTCCTTCTTTTAGGTAAGAACTAAAATTCCTGAAAAAAATATATATACCGTATTTTCTGGACTATAAGCCGCACCTGTATATAAGCCGCATCCGCTCTATGAACGATTTTGAATTGTAGCTGTACATTTGTGTAACTAAATAGATCCTTTCCTAACCTGCATTTTAACACAGCAGCAACTTTACTGATTAATACGGGACAGAAAAAAAGAGAAAATAAATGGTATTTACCGTATTTGTCGTCATTATCAAAAAATTGTACAAGCTGCATGGTTCAAAACCTATGAAAAAAGTAGCGGCTTATAGTCCGGAAAATACGGTATATATTCTGCAACGATAAATGCAGCTAAACGCGATTCTGCACGGCGTCTTTTCCACAAAGTCACCTGCAATCGTTCATTAAGCTTCAGACACTTTCAGACTTTTTCTACAGTCGTCAAATCAAGTTAAATCCAGTTCAGCCGCTCAGCAGGAGTTTTGCGGTGTTCATCATCTTCCGTGTTCGTTTGTGCGACAAAAAACGACTGTCGCAAACTGTTGCGAATCACGTGCACCAGCCATAAAGCGATTTTGAAGCGGACTAAACTTTTATATTGTCACGCATGTACATTGTAAGTAACTGTAATTAAATTACTTAAAAATGAACAGTAATTCGTTAAAAAAGTAAACTTAATTACAGTAATGCGTTACACCCAACACTGAGCGCCAGCTACCGTAAGCGGACAGTTGGCACTTTTGATTGGCTGTGATGATGTGGTTTTTCAGGAGCTGATGGCTGGATGAAGACAGTAGACATCGGACGGACTCAACTCAAACGCATGAGCTCGCAGTCGTGGCGTTTTTTAATGGCCCGTGATACACGAGCAGCATCCCAGAAGCTTTATTAGCCACGTTTGCCACCAAGAGGCTTGACATTAGCGTTCCTATTCCGTTTCACCACACAAGTGTTTTGTTCTCTCAAGTCGAGGCGTAAAAATAAAACCAAGCTACTTCGCTCAATTGTGTGAATTTTCGGACTTTGGCGATGTGAGAACGAAACTTCTCCAATAAACACGCAACTTTGCTCCTGCTTTTTGTTAAACCTACATCAAGGGAGCGGATTTTCTGAGCCCGATATATCTGCTTAGCATCCCATTCCCAGCCACCAGCGACTTTGATTAGCCGCTCCAGAAGACGAGCCTTCACGACACACAAGACTGCGTCTGAAAGATGCAGATTAAATACTCTGGAATTGACATGGAAATAATGAGACGCGTCTATGAGTTTGTAGAAAAAGCTAATTAAATGCATGCGGTCTGTTCTATCAATTTGTCGTATATCTGTGATGTCACAGCCGGTAGACTCTCCAAATGCTCAAAGTGCGAATGAGAGATTTGGAAGTAGTTCTGCTCATTGTCAAAGTGCGATTACAGAACTTGCACAACGGCCTACAAAGACATTTCTCTGATTGATGACAATTCCAACAAAATCTACAGGTAATTTAACGCGTTCAAATTTAACGTGTTCATTAAAATTGCGTCATCACAGGCGCTACAAACTTATTACAAAATCCCAATGTTCCGCTTTAACCCTGCATTTGTCTCCAATCATGTTGCGTAAGATTAAATACGAAAAAAAGCAAATATGCCGCTGATCCGTCATAACGGGGCACATACTGTATAGCGATTAGTAATGCGACTTTGATGACAAACTATACAGTCGCGTCACAAATGTAGTTTGCCTTCAAATTCAGAAACCTGAGCTCTGAAATTATATATTATTTAAAGATTTGCTTTGCTGGTTGAGCTTTTAGAAGCATAATATAAGTGTAAAAAAGAAGCGTCAATTTTTTAAACAAAATTTAGTGTTGGAGACATTAGATGAGTTATTAAACTATTACTAAATATTTACTTATAATTGTCTATCTTTTGTGTTCTAACGAAAGAGACACGTCTTACCTAAACATCGTGCTCAAAGTTTTCCATAAATAATAACACTGTACAATACACTTCGAACGAACTTCAGTCCTGTTCTCCACCATTTTACAAAATGCGCTTTGACAATTGGACACTTTTTGTATTGGAAAATTCTGTGACGCGTAGTGACCTGACGAGGACACTAGGACCCATGAGGTTAAATTAATTATTTTCAATTAATATAAGTCTGCTTTCAAAAATTGTGCTTCATTACTAAAATACTACTATTATTAAACTGAAAGTCATGTAATAAATGAACATGAAAGCTCTCTCTCTCTCTCTCTCTCTCTCTCTCTCTCTCTCTCTCTCTCTCTCTCTCTCTCTCTCTCCCTCTCTTTCTCTCTTTCTCTCTTTCTCTCTCTCTTTTATCCAAGTCCCAATGATTCAGGAAATAATCCAGTGCAGATACCTTCAGGTCAAACAGTCTGACTTTATTAGGTTGTGGAATCCGTTTTATTTCTCTTATGGGATGTCTTTAATTTAACCTTAAATGGAAAGAGCCATTCCTCTGCTTTATAGGATTCTCTGACCCATTGGCACCTTGTTAACCGCAACACACAGCGCAGATGAATAACAAGAGGCGTGAAAGTCTTCGCCAACACTTCAAACATGAGCCTCACATCCCCAAATGTTCTGAACTCATCAAAACCCAAGTCGAGCAACGCAAAACAGCAGAATATTAAATCACTGGTCCAGAATCTGAACAGGGAGAGAGAGAGAGACAGAGAGAGAGAGAGAGAGAGAGAGAGAGAGAGAGAGACAGCAAAAACGAGACAGTGAGAGGGAAAGTGTGTGAGACAGTGCGCGAGACAGTGAGAGAGGAACAGTGAGAGAGAAAGAGAGAGAGGGAGAGAGGGAGAGAGAGAGAGAGAGAGAGAGAGAGAGAGAGAGAGAGAGAGAGAGAGAGAGAGAGAGAGAGAGAGAGAGAGAGAGAGAGAGAGAGAGAGGGTGTGCGTGAAAGAGATACAAAAGAGAGAAGGGGAGAGTAAAAGAGTCAGATTAAAAGTGAGACAGTTTTGAGACAGAGAAAGAAAGAATGAGTGGGAGTGAGAGAGAGAGTAAGAGAGAAAAAAAACAGATGAAAAGAGACAGACAATGAGATAGATGATTTCCAGAAGGAGAGAGAGAGAGAGTAACAGAGAGAGGGAGAGAGAGAAATGGAGAAACGGATAGATAACACAGACAATGTGAGCGATAGATAGATAGATCTCAAGAGAGAGAGAGAGAGAGAGAGAGAGAGACAGAGAGAGAGTAACTGAGAAAGAGAAAGATGGAGAAATGGAGAAACAGATAGATAAGAAAGACAATGAGAGCGATAGATATATAGATCTCAAGAGAGAGAGAGAGAGAGAGAGAGAGAGAGAGAGAGAGAAATGGAGAAACAGATGGACAGACACAGACAATGAGAGTGATAGATTGATCCAAGAGAGAAAATGAGAGAGAAAAAGAAACAAAAAGAGAGAGAAAGAGAGTGAGAGCAACTGAGAGAGAGAGAGAGAGAGAGAGAGAGAGACAGAGAGAGGGAGTTAGAGAAAGTGTGTGGTGGATGCTAAGGAGCAAGTGGGAGAGAGTTGAAAGAAAAGGAGAAAGAGAGAAAATGAAAAAAAGAGACAGGCGAAGAGTTTCCACTTCCAATAATCCCTGAAGGTTTCTGGCAATATTTGCCGCCCAACTTTATGTTGGCCTCAGCTCATCCTGGTCAAATACTCCTAGGTCAGCAGAGCCAAACATCTCCTTTGTGTGCCAGACCCCCGAAAAAGTGAAAGAAAAGTTTGTGATGGAGCTGAAGAGGTAACCTGGTTCTCCGCAGCTCTGGCGCTGGGTAACACTGATGAATAAGTCAGTGAGTAAGACACTCGGGCCCGTAGCATTAGCAGCTAGTATGAAATCTTAAAGTCCTGCAGCGCGCTCCAGATCTAAAAGCCACTCCAGGAAGTCTGTGGCACGTGACCAGGTGGGTCACGCTGTCCTACTTTTCACTGTGCTGCCATCAGGGGTCCTGGGCTGGGAATTGCCAACGCAAACTCCGATTGGGAATGATGGCACTTGAAATCAGGAGCTCTAACGTTCTTTCTGGTTCTTAATCTGCGGCCCACAAAGAAAAAGTGGCATCAAAGTTTAAGAAAATTGGAGCGACCCTGATTGGAGATGCTATGAATGATGGCGAAAAAAAAGTGAAGCACGAGAAATTTGCAATTGCCATATTCACGCGAATATAAGCACAATGCGGATATAAGCAATATTAAAATAAATACAGTAATCCCTCGCTACTTCGCAGTTCGACTATCGCGGGTTCACTGTATCGCGGAATTCTTTTCTTTATTACATATATTCGCGGATTCATTTTTTCTGCTTCTTTTTTTCCAGACGCGTCTCACCGCGGAGCAGCAAATTGCTTTGTCGGACGTCACCACTACCGGGCCGCCAGCTGTGGAGCGCCGGCCCGATCCTCCCGTTCACACACTTTGAAAATGAATTTCTCCGCCGGGACGACGCGTGCTGCGGGGAGATGTTTGTTAGCATTACTTTAATAAAGAATACTACTTGAAAAAAAGTGTTTTAAAAGTCTGAATAAGTGTATATAAATATGTAAATGTTGTTTCTCCACTTCGCGAAAAATCACCTATCGCGGTGGGGCTTGGAACGCATCTAACGCGATAAACGAGGGATCACTGTATAATAAAAATATATTAATTTCTCGGCTAAATTATGTACATTTTCCGTTTAAAACACTACTTTTTCTTTATTTAACAAGCCTAACTTGTGACTTGAATCACTTCAACTTGTTTTACTAAAAAATTATGAAAAAATAAGTGATCCAAACTCCATCTCCCACAATCCTTCGCTGCTCACTCATTAAGGCTTTTCACGCCTGACTAAAGCTGACCGAGCTCAGTTTTTTTTAGACCCAAATGTCTGTTGACAGAGCGTTTTGATTGTGTTTGACTCCGGTGTTCTTCACTTTGAACTGTTTTGTTTTGCTCCAAAGCTTTTGCACTAGCTGTTAGCCGTTAGCACAGATCTAACAAATGTAATATGCTCAGACGCTAAATTTTGAAAGAAAAAAAAAAAACGGGTGCTTAGATTCATGTAAATTAAAAATTAAATTTACGGGTAATTAAAAGGAGGATATAATTAATGTGCGGTTAAAATTAGATTAAAGGAAGTGATGAAGAGGGATAAATTGTTTCGTATTGTATGCAAGTCAACCGTGGGACCCCATTATGATATAAATGCAAGTGTGTGTCTAAAAATGACAGGATGCAGACAATAAACGGATAAATAAATATAAATAACGTTTAAAAAAATAGACTGTTTATTCTGAACTAAGTGCCAAAAACCATTTTATTCAAACATTATGAATAATGCCCTTTGAGAGAATGAAAAAACATGTATGCAAATAGGAATCCAAATCTGCACATTAAATGGAAACGCACACGGTATTACTGCACACACACACACACACACACACTACTAACCATCTACAAGGTCAGAATGAAAAAAAAAAACCCTCCCATGTTAACTCACCCGGAATAATATATAACAATAAGCCTCACAGAGGAACATAAGATCACATTTTCCACTCTGAATCGGGAAGTGGAGGTGATGCTGGCGCGGATTCTTTACAGGAAGGGTTTTCCTGAGAAAGAGAAAGTGCTGCAGGCGTGAGAAGGCCGCTGTATTTGTACTATAAAGCGCACGCATGAGGCGGAACTGAGGCAGAAGATTTGTGCAAACTGAACTAAAAATAAACATACAGTATGAGTGAATAGCGCTCCCAATGAATTGAGCCGTCCGATCCCGACACTCAAGAGAGCCGGAAGATAACAGTGACGTTATCAGATTTACCCACCCCAACACGCTCAGCCAAAGCCCGACGTACCACTCAACAGAACTAAATATACCGTATTTAAGGCACCCGTTTTTTTTTTTTTAACCAATTAAAAAAAAAAAAGTTCATTGTTCATCTGTGTTCAAAAATTAGGAAAAGTGTCAATTAAAAAAGAAAAATGTCCATTGTTTGTCGATGATCAGACTATGGGCTATGACCAGAAAATTTTAGCGAAGATTTAATTAGGCTCTAAAACTTGGGCGGTGCTTTCAAATATGCAAGTAAATATTAGCGTTCAATTTTCCACATTTCGGGTCAGGAAAAATCACAAATAAATGGAAATACTGACATGCATATATTTACTTTTAGCTCAATAACAGGAACAAAGAAACGTTAGTCACGTAGCGACACTTAGTAGGGGCTAAATAACGTGTCAGAACATAAAATAATGAATATCAGCGCTAATGGCTAATGGTGAACTGCTGGAAAATAAGCCCAAACACGTCGGGACAGAAACGAACAACAGTGAAATGTTAATACCAGAAAACAAACACAAACAAAACACTCGTTTTTTTTGAATCCTTAGCTGCGAAAGACTTCACAGTTGCTCTTCGTCTGCGCGGACTGGAGTCCAAAGGCTCCTGGGATTGGCGGAGAATTCTGGGAGATGTAGTTCCGATCACTAAAATCGACTATTTTTCATTTATTACTCAAGAAAAACGAAATCAAAATGCTATGTCACAAGTTAGGCTTGCTAAAAGCAGAAAAAAGACGTGCTTTAAGAGAAGTATTTAGCCAGAATTTTTTATAAATTGTTTTTTTACAGTTTATATTTTGTGCCTGAAAAACGTGGGGGGTGCCTATATTTGCATAAATCAGATATATGAACTGATCACACAATTGAATTAATGTTCATGTTGCTAGCCTCTAAATAAATGTTCTAGCGTTTTCCAGAAGGACTACTGTAGAAAACAGCCATCAGTGATGGGGTCAGCATCTAGAGGAGAACCCCAGATCAATGGTCATTTCTGAGGAAATGGGCCTAGCTCAGAGGAAGCCATAAAGCTTAATGACGCCGTCAAATGAAGTGTATCAAGGTCAGAACAGGCAACGGACCAAAGTTCTGCCGTCACCGATCACAACCAGCATGTGTGTGTGTGTGTGTGTCGAGCACGCATCTACTTATTTACCTGTGTGTGTGTGTGTGTGTGTGTGTGTCCAGCAGCATTGTGGGTCTCAAAAAATCTCTCACAATCTCTTAAAAATAAACCCAAGTTGTAGTATTAATATCATTATAACTAATTACAATAATGTTACATTACCGTTATTATTATTACTAGACTTGGACTTAAAGAGCTTTAATGTTATTGTTTAGAACAATGAAATTCTGTATGGCGACTCAGCAGAGAGGAACAGTGTGTAATAAATAATAACAAAATACAATTACTATTATCACCATTTTATTATCGTTGGCCTTACAACTACTACTATTATTAATCTTGTTAATATTATTGTTTTTTTCTTGTTATTGTTGTTATTATTATTATTATGGATAATGTGTGTGTGTCAGGATGGACCTGTGTGTGTGTGTGTGTGTGTCAGGATGTATGTGTGTGTCAGGATGGACCTGACACACACACACACACACACACACAGCAAAACACAGATATACACAGGAAATCCTCTGTTTACTGCCCAGAACATTCTAGAACTAAAATGTCAGTGAGGAGACTAAACAAGCAGTAATGTACCATGGGCATCTTCAACACCAGATTTACCATTAACATGGCGCACAGTGAAATTTTTTTAAACAATTAAAATTTCAAATGCACCTATAGTAGGAGAACTATGGTACTCTGGCAGTTTTTCCCACCAAGAAACTCTCACCCTCATTTAAAAGATATATTGAAAATATTTATGCACTAAAGTGAAGCACTTCCACTTAAAAAAAAAAAAAAACAAGTGAACTTAAAAGATGGACAATTAAGAATATTTCTAATCTTTAAAAAATATGACGCCTCCGATACTCATTCCAACACAGAAACGAGGCGAGAGAATCCCTGTCTAACCCGTTACACGATACAACAGATCTGCCGTATCCAACGTAAATTCAGCCGTTTGCCGATGTGAAAAGGGCATGCCGACTAATTGCCAGCTCTTCGCAGGCTCCTGTGGCGTCTTTAATTCGCTCTAACCTTTAGCCGGAGACACTGTGAGCTACAGTGAACATCAGCCTGCACACGGCATGTTCTCCACTAACACCAAACACTCACAAACTACACACAGTAGCTGCGTTAATACGGTCACAATGCTAGAGATGGAAACCTCCATACGATACTCAGACAAGTATCGACACTCGAAATTTCGATACCATGGGGAAAAACTGCAACAGTGTTAGGGCCTTTTATTTTGCTTTATTCATTACGGGGAAAAAAAACATAAGAAGACTGGAACATGAAATTGTGTCCGAATGACGAATCTCAAGAAAAAAAAGTGCAAAAATAAATAAAACTGCATTATCTTTTGTACTTTTTAGAAGAAAAAAAATAATACTCAACTTATTAAATTTAAAATTAAAAAGATTAAATAAAAAAAATAAGTTTGGCAGGAGCAAATACCGCATGTTAAGTGCTTTTTAAAGAAATATTACACATTTAGAGACTTTTTTTGTTTGTTTTATTGTTAGATCAAGTATTTAAAGTTATTAAGCTTACTTCTCAAATAATCTCCTGTTGGTATGTTGTGGTAGGGATATGCTTAAATCATTTAAGGAATCAGAGTTGGACAGCAGTAATTATATAAACTGATTTTGATTTGGGATTTAATTAAACATGTCATTGATCAGAGAATAGACATTACGAACCCCGACTTATGAATGTTCTACAAATGTTACGAAAATCCCAAGTCACATAATGCGGAACATTTACGCTTTACCGAAAGATCGTCTTTTTACCGCTAGAATGCATTACGTGTATAAAACTGTCGTTTAATCTTCTTTGCACTTCAAATAAACAAAAAACAACAAAAACACTAGTACGTTTCAGCGATCTCGCTTCCAAAATATAAAATAAGCTTGTATTCTCCTAGAATGGCAATGTTTTTTTTTTTCCTCACCCGTCGAGCCACCATCTTGAAATTGTGTACGTTGTGTAAATCCCTATTTCCATAATTGTCGCTTGGTCACCGTTCTCGCGAGATTACGGAAATCTCAGGGTTCTGCGTGACGTCATTTCAAGATGGTGGTAACACATCACTTCATTACGTACTGTACATTTATAACAGCCAAAGGGCAAACTAAACAACAGCTGTGTAACATGTTTTGTTTTCCTGTGTATTTGTTTTTATTACATTTAGTACCAATATTTTATCATTTCTGAAAAAAGGTCACGGCATGGATTCGATGTAAAATGTGACTCAGCTAACGACATTTTCAGCGAACAAATAATTGTCTAAGTCAAAGTGCCACTGTATATAGTGACATGTGCATGTTTTTAAACATTTAACCAATCAGAGCTCAGTTACAAATTTGAGCTAGAACCACCAAAACAGGAAATAATTTGGAAATATCAGGAAAAAAAAAAAACACAACACAAAATCTGACTTTACAATGTGTGTCGCCGAATTAATAAACCTGAAACATTCGCCCAAATCAAATGCGATTCCATAAGCAAAGCTCAAAAAACAAAGCCAAGCAATGTGTTTATCCAGAATCAGTCCTACAAACATTAAAACGTATTCCGACATGGCAAAGCAGAGCTGGAAATAGTTGTGAAACCAGAATAAAACAAAGACAAACGTTCCCTGGAATCGATAAACAACTCAACCACGCTGCCAAAAGCGCTGGTACGGTGTTAAACACACACTTAGAGAGCGTCACTGAAGGAAGTGTGAATGGAGTCCTGCAGGAACACGCTCGCAGACCCTATGGATTCCACACCAAGCCAGTGTCACGTGACGCAGCGCTCTCCATACCAACACGGCAAGCGACGCTGCCTGCTTCTCAACGCACCACATCTGCCACTCTGATGGTTTGTGGCAGCTCTATCTTCCCGTGTCTCAGTGTTTCCCTTTAATAATGCCCGAGGAAGGAGAAGGAGTGCCAGCTTGACGCCTCGGCGCGGTCCTTGTGTCCCAGTGGGTGGTGTTTTCCTCACTGCTGCCGTGGCAACGACATGTGACAGCGGGAGCACATGGCGAAAAGTGCCTGGCAAAGTCCTTCTGAGCATTCACACGTCCCTGCCATCTAAACATCTAGATCTAAACAACGTGCAGCACCATTAAAACGCCAACAATCTTGTGTGTGTGTGTGTGTGTGTGTGTGTGTGTGCGCAATCATTTCAATATTATAAAGGAACGATGATCTTGCATTACTTCTGTCGTATTTTGGGGCGCCGCCCTAATTTAATGGTAGAAACACTGCTCTGTCCCAGTGGACGTGATGACGGCGCTTATTACCTGCGCCAATGGAGTTGGGAAAAAAAAACAACAGAAAATAAACGGGGAGAATGAGTGACGAAAGTGACGTTAAAGTAAGTCTGCTATCTACTCCGACATTTTACTACTTGAAAAAAAGATTGTATTCTAAAATGTGTGTGTGTGTGTGTGTGTGTGTGTGTGTGTGTGTGTGTGTGTGTGTGTGTGTGTGTGTGTGTACTGCGGTTTCAAACCAGAAGGTGACACTCGGAAAACCACACAGGACAAACATTTGACAGTTGAGTACAAAATTATTAGCTCCTCTGCGAAATAAACATTGTTTGAAAAGTATTTCAAAAGTGTTTTTAAACAGAGCTAATTATTTTGTCCTTAACATTACATAACACTACACCTTGGTATGTTTTTTTTTTTATACGTTATTGTTTTTTTATACGTTACGTGATTTTATTTTCTTTACCACATTACTTTTACATTACAGTACATTATTTTTCATTCCACTGATTTACATTTAAAGTAACGAGTATAATGTTGCTGTTTGAAACACTAATTTGCAGGGCTAAATATTTCAACTAAAAAAATATCCGGAATCGAGAAAAAAAAAAAAAAAACGTGTTTCTCATTTTATCCAGACTCGTACAGCTGTAACATGCGTGTTCCTCAAGACCCAGGACGAGCGCCTCACGTGTGGAATCGGCTATTTGGCTGCGCATCGCTTTACTTTACATAAATCCTCGCGGTAAAATTAGCCGTAGCGTGGGCTTGCAAGCTCACTGATTGTGAAGACGACATCTAAAAAAACCCAACGAACAAAAGCCCACCTACTCCGCACTGGAAAGATGAATCATTCAGCGTCCACAGGATTTCAGATGTTTTTCCCACAGTCTTGAAATGAGACAAAACAGGGCGGGAAATGTAAATGCGGTTCTTGCATTCGCCTAATAAAAATCATCATTAGACATCTTGTGTGGGACTTAAATGATGGGAGTACAAGGGTCCCGAGCGTGCCGGAGCGATGAATCGATTAACCTGCGCTGTAAAGCCACGAGCGGAGCATCCAAATAAAATATTCAAAGCGACGCGCCGAGCGAACAGAGTCGAGCCTCGCCGCCAAGCCTTCGCCGTCTGCCGCCGGTGTTAATATTTCAATTATGCTCATGAATAAATGAATTAAATAGGTCCTAACATCGTCTCTGTTCCTTTTCGGCAGGAATTACCGCGTTGTGCCCGATAAGTCTGGCAGAAGTGATGGCTTTTTATTTATTTTATTTTTTTCTCTCCACGCAGGCGGCGTGTTAAACATCTTTCTCTCGGGCGCATCTCCCATGCTGGCAAAAACACAGCACATATGGCAGCTCAGGTGTTCATTGACACACTCTGGCGTGTCCGATGACCATATGATGTGACAATCTGAGCCTTGATGTCTCCTCATTAAATATACAAATGACACAATGTCACTTACAGTAGACGTGTGACGGGGGTTTTGATAAAAGCGCCACGATCCTGCAAGTCTGTCGTTTCATCTGAGTGATTACTTATAAAGTGTGGACCGTCTCTGGGCGGATTTATTCGTTGCATCCATTTCCTGAACCGTTTTTTCCATTTCAGGGTCACGGGGAGCTGGAGCCAATCCTGCAGCTCTCGGTCTGAAGGCGAGACACGGCCAACCAATCACAGAGCAGGACTCATTCAAATCTGTGGACCATTATCCAGACAAATTCTTCTGCAGGCTTCTGGACCACGGAAAGAAAACGTGTGCCAGGCCATAAACGTGTGCCAAATGTGTCTTAATTATAATCTAACTCTAAAATAATAAGCATTTACTACTTTAAGTTTCTCCATTTACCGTTTTTTGCGAAAAATGGAGAATAACATTTTGTAGTTGTAATTGCAGATCCAAGAAACATCTCAAGATAAGGCACTACTAAATACAGTGTATTAATTATTTCTGTATTTTAAGTATGTAAATTGCAGTGTTTTGACCAATATATGGCGATGCGAGTAAACAACTATACTATAACTAAAAAGATATAGTAAAAAACCTACTATATCTTATCATTCACAAAGAACTGCGCAAGAACTTCAGCTTTCTCCATCAGCGAGTGACATCTGAGCGTTCACGATGAGCCATCACATTTACCCGACACTTTAACCCAAAGGGCCTTACGTTATATTACAGTTCTACACTGAGAGAACTACATGACTATATACAAGGAAAATAAAACCCACGCCTGGTGTTGCTCGACTGATAAAACTCCAGAAAACAATGTGGCAAGATTTATATCGTACAACTACATGAAAATAAACTAAACGTGCAAAACAGGGGAAATTGTTGCCAAAAAGAATATTAGGGACTTAATTAAAACTGTATTAAATCTTTTGGCTCAAGCCCAAATACCAAACATTCATTTGTTTTCCATAAATACTGCATATTATAAAACAACTTTAATCATGCCAATCTCATTCATAAAAAGCCACAATACAAATTGAGAATATGCATTTCAAATCATATCATTACGCCACTTTTACGCTAACATGCTACATGCTAAGCGTATGCAGGATCCCCGCAGTTTGACCGTGTCCTCATGTCTACCACACTTCATTTAAATTCGTTGGAGCTTTTCTACACCAAAACGAATTTAACATTGGCCAAACGTTTCACTGGACCGAACATTCCATTTATTCCGACATGGAGTAAAGTACACCTCCATTTCGAAGACCCGTAAAACATTTTTAAACAGCTGACGGAATATATTCTGCCACTAGAAACCTCCAAACAAATGCCTTACATTTAATTTGTGGAACCGCAGACAAATCCCAACTTCCCGAAAAGGTTGGCGTGCGTGTTTACATCCGCCGCCTGGCTTTCCCGGCCTGTCAGAACTCATTTAGTACTTTTCTCCCCAAGCTTCAAGACCTTTGGGCCGCCTGACATAACTGACATTTACATTTGCCCTCTATCAAAGAAAGAGAAACAAGGGTTTAGATCTCACCCCTCCCACACCAATCTCCCCCGAAAGGGCGCGAGAAAAAATGACCGTCCTCACCGAGAGAATCCATGTTTTTTTTTCCCCCCTCCAGCTCGTCTCCATCAAAATGCCGATTCCGGCCGACACGTGGCCGCGGCTTTCTCGGTCCGAATGCGCTCTAACATTTCCCTCGAATAATATTCCTGGCAGATTTCTCTCCGTCTTTTGTCATCAGGTAATGGTTTTTCTTTGTGCGCATCTTGGGCGAATAACACATAACATGGGCACTTATCGATGCGGCATTATCGGGGCTTCTCATCCTCTGGGTATTTCCACTTCAAAGCGGCGTGCGCAGATAAAACAGAGACTGGAAGGAGAAATGCTAATTCGCACAGTTGAAAATGCAGGCGTAAAGGACAGGGAGAAATCAATAGAGCTCCCCTGCGTGCCAGCGAGTCAACAGAGCAGAAGAGTCCAGTAGCCGGGCACATACATAATATTTATGTAGACGTCAGATCCAAACAACCACAGGGGAGCATGTATAATTCTGATTCATACATCTGAGAAGCAACGATCTGGTAAATGTGAAACGCGCTCGTTTATTCACACGGAGAAGAGCCGGAGAGGCAACAGGTCGCACGGGTGATTGTTAAAGCCCATTTACATCACATCCATGGACTGATGAAAAAGCCGTTGAGATGTTTGGGAAGGAACGAGTCGGGGTTCTGGATGCTGTCAACGGAATGACAATGCGTGTCCTGGGCTGGAACTCTGACGCTCCGTGTTATAGTTGCCGACTAGTCTTGATAATTCAAGACTATTCTTACACTTTCTTCTAAGGAACACAGAACAAACTAATAAATACGGAAGACTTGTAGTATCAGAAAGACCACAAGTAAAAATTCCATTTCATGAGATCATTTTGGAATTACATTCTAAGATTTCCCTTCTCAAGAATTCCAACACAATAAAACATTAGTTTGGCATTTTTCTTTCATGAAGCATTACACTAATGAAATAATATTAGTTTTTGAATCAGTTTGTATAAAACATTTTCTTCTGTAAAAAAGAATAACTAGTATGCTTTTATGAGTTATATATCTGGAATAAGAACTACTTTGCCGAGTAGTTAAATATTTGCTGGAAACTACTGAACCATGCATTTGCAATGCAAGCCATTAATGCAAACTACATAATCACTTCTGCAATTCACAAAACTAAAAAACATTTCCGGAAGAAAGAAATACACAGAACAACAAACAAGACCACTTGATATTTGGCAGTAAAATTCAGATCCCATTGCCAAGCTGTACATTTCCACGTATTATGAATATGTCATGATGAATGTCAATACAAAAAATACAATTATATTATTCCATGCAGCATTTAATAAATGTATTTTATTCTCCTAATATCTAGAATTATAACCACTTCGACAATACTTTCCAGAAAATTCTACCTGGTTCATATCTTTATCTCAACTTCTCTTAAACGCATTCCCTCCCCCCAGATCCCCATGTTTAAATTCTGAACGAACATTTCACTGCCATGTATAACGTGTTTGTGACGAATAAATTCAGAATTTGAAAAACAATTACTATACAAGTCATTGATGAATCGCAACACAGCATGACACAGGCTCTCGCAGAATCTTCATTCCTCATCATCCTCCAAAGTCCCAGACACATGTCACATCTTCACATCGAGCAGAATAACTGCCCCATAATTTAATCTCGGTGCTGAAGAGGCACTTCAAACCCAATCCGATCAGACGTTGGGCTTTCCTGGTGTCTGTAACGTCATTGGTGCTACGGTTCCAAGCCACATCGCTTTAGTCCTCCGTTTAACACATCGTGTTGGCGTAAGGAGGACTACACTGAACCAGTCTGTCCGCCTTTTCAGGACCTTGTTGAACATTGTCAGAAGCCCATCTATACACCATCTCTGCAATTATTCATCCCACCATTTTGTGTAATTATAGACTGCAAGACAGGCGATATGTTTAGCTTATGGTTCAGTGCGTTCGCTCAGAACTTCTCCCTTCGAGTTGGGAATAGCAGTGCGCGGAGCTTCGTGTTGGTGAACCAGCCAAAAGAAGAAACCGTTGGTGTTGGATGTCCTTGGCCGAAGCCCAACAATCTACAGGCATCCTGCCACTGCTTTATCTGTAGTCATTCAATCAATATGTGTGGAAAAGGCGTTTGAATGGTTGAGAAAAAGTAGAATCGAGAGCTTCTAAATGGACCCGAGTCGGAATTTCCCAGATTGGAAAAAAATACAGGGAAAAACAAAAGCCTGTCAGATAACACGGCACGTGCGAGAACGAATCGCGGCGTTTCGGACGTCTTGAGGCCTGAGGTCAGATGAAATGATGGCCTGCTCTGAATGCTACCACAGAACGAGTCTTTTGAGCTTTCACCTCGAGCTCTCGCCGAAGCTTTTCCATGGTGGGGTGGACGTGAAAAGCACTCAGGCAGTCGGGTGAGAGATTTCCAGTTTCATAAATGAAGATGTAATTGAGAAAAACTCATCTATACAAAGCATAAAAGAAATTTAAAAGACTCATGATGTGTTTATGATTGTTTCCTAGCCATTATCATGGAATTATTTTAACAATTTCCCTTGCATTAGCTGATGCTTCCCCTAAACAAGTCGAGCTATGCTAAATGCTACATTGTATCTCACTTAAAAGGTCCTACAGATATACGCTAAATGCTCCTACAGATCTATTCTAAATGCTTGAATACAAAAATGCTAACTGCCACAACCAATCTACGCTAAGTGCTACAATAGATCTATGCTAATAGATCCTACAGATCTGTGTTAAATTGCTAAGGGCTACAGCAGATCTATGCTAGATTTCTCCAACAAAATACAGATCTGTTCTAAAAGATCATACCGATCTTGGCTAAGCTTCAACAAATCTATGCTAAATGCCACAGAAGATTTAAGCTAAATCCTACAATACGACTATGCTAAAAGACCCCATGGAACCACGCTAAATGCTACAACAGATCTATGCTAAATGCTACAACCGGTCCATGCTAAAGAATCCAACAGATCTATGCTGAATGCCACAACAGATCGATTCATGTGCTAAACGCCACAACAGATCCTAAAGATCTACGTATCCTCAAAGATCCTACAGATCTACACTAAATGCTCCAACAGATGACTGCTAAACGCTACAACAGATCTGCACCGTATGCTCTATTCTACAACAGATCAATGCTAAAAGATCCTACAGATATATTCTAAATATATGTGAAATTTCCCCGCTGTGGAACTAATAAAGGATTTTTCAATTCAATTTAAATGTCTCAAACAAATCTATTGTAAATGCTACAAGCAAAATATGCTAAAGGACACAACAGATCAAAGCTCAATGCTACAACAGATCCCTGAGAGTTTGACCTCAGCCACTCTCTCTGCAGTCTTCCAAAAAGCACTTTGGAGTTTGGCGAGCGTCTAATAAGCGAGCAAACCACATCACTAGTGCTAGGCTAGCTGGGGCCTGTAGATAGCAGCTTTCCAGTAATACTTCATTAGGTACAAACCGGCCTTCAATCTCTTCAGAAGCCCCCCTCATCCATCAGGCATAGCGCTCGCTGCTCAATGGCCTATGAGATTGTCTGTTTAAGGAAGAAGCCACTGAAGACATGTACTATAGCGGTGGAAAACACCAGTGGAGAGGCTGCATGTCATGATGGAACGTCTGTCGGAGTCGGAAGTGTGCTCTCTTCACCTCGGAAGCATATTTATGTAGATTTGTTTCATGAAGTTGAAATGTATTTGCATTATGCATCGAGCAGATGCTTCTATCTGAAGTAGGTACATTGACATGCAGTGAGAAACCCGAACTTTGCTTTTCCCATGTCGGACCCAACGCAGTAACACCAATCAGCTCTCGGAAAGCCGTTTATTGGTATTTAGATGCATTTTAAAATAGATATTAAAACTCCCGTGCTTTTCGGACTATAATACACACCTGAAATCCTAAGAAGTGTTTAAATGTTGATTGTACAATAATGGAAAAAAAATATTAATATAAGAAATATAAGAAATAGACATTAATGGTGCACTGTATAATCCAGTGAGCCTTATAGTTCGGAATATACGGTGGATTTATCTTACTGTAAGAAATGCAGTCAATGTGCCAACAAGATTTCAATGTGAATTTTTTTTTTCCTAGTCATTGTAAAAGTGGCTTGCTCACTGAAATGTCATTTTTTCAGTTTCTTGTTTTATTATCATACGCGTTTGTCTGGGGGTTTTCACTTTTTCATTTTTTACAAATGTTAAGCGTAGTAGTCTACTTAATAGAACTACAACTCATGGACCCTGATCTGCTGCTCCCCAAACAACCTCATCGCCAAGAATCAGAATGAATTCATAGCTCTCTCTATTAAAACAGATGACAACATATGCACAGGCGAGTAAGAGTGGTGAGGATGTTGGTACTTGCCTGTAAACCACTACTCTGCACAGCTGTGACCAGACCATCCCTGGGGAAGAACATCCCATGGGCTTGCTTACACCACTAATATCCTCTCACACACACACACACACACACACACACACATTTTCTCAGTGCATCATCCGCTTGCTTCATCGCTGTCCAGGAATTACAGCGGATTTAATGTAATTAGAACACTGACCAGGGCAAACTTTATGCTTATTACTCAACGTTTGCCCCAAGAGGAAGACCGCATTAACGTGGTATTTGACCGGCTTCTAACACTGAATCCTAAACGATTTCTCTTCATTTTGACACTTTGATTGACAGATCAACAAATAAGGTGTTCACTCTGCGTGCATTGGCACATTTACCCATTGCGATTGTAAATGGGTCACTTGTGCACTTCTGGTTAGACGCTCACGGCATTCCATTGGCTCTGTGCATGCACCTTGAACGTTTAATCTAATCTAATCTAATCTAATCCAATGACTGCTCACCACAAAACTACAAAAGCCAGTTAAAGATATAGCAAGCATCACTTGAAACGTAGACCTTCGTTGATCGGGCCTTTATAAATTTGTCTTGCGTCCAGATTTACTCTTGGAGAAATGACTCTCGAACGTCATTTGAACGCCTTGAACGTTTAATCTAATCTAATTTAATCCAATGACAGCGCATTAAAAAACTACAAAAGCCAGTTAAAGATATAGCAAGCATCACATGATACGTAGACCTTCGTTGATTGGGCCCTTCAAAAATGTGTCTTGCGCCACCAGATTTACTCTGGGACAAATGACTCTTACGATAAATGTGTGGGAGCGTCTGGCATTCATCAGCTTTGTTTCCTCCAAACGCACGCCGTGTCCATTTTTCCCCACAGCATTCAGAGGACAGCGAAAGAAATCGTCCTGGAAACATCTCCACCTCCATTTCCTCTTCCTGGCACTCAATCAATCCCCCTCCTCATTCAGCCATCACTGCGCAAGCCTCCCTCACATCTACATCAGAAGCCATTCCAGCACATTCCATCCAGATCAGAGACGCAAAAACGTGGCACGTGATTCTAACTAATTGATTCACGTGCTTCTTGACCTGAAATATGGATGCGTGCACCGTTCCCGACACGAAGAACTGGCAAACGAGGGTTCAGTTGGTACTTTTTTAACCGAACGACAGCCCGACACAGGTAATCCCCATCACTCGAATATGTCATTTAGCAAAAACACCATCAATAATTGTAGGATTACCTCTGTGGGGTAATCCATAATAGCCGTCACCGTGCCGCACTGACAACGTGAAAGATGATTTAAAGCGACAGCGCTCATATCTTCTCTGTACTAAATGCCTCCACGTACTGTACTAGCATTCAATTCCTCATCCAAAAATTAAGTGAACAAAAATGTATGAAAAATAAGTGAATTTCCATTCAATGGTTTTATCAGATTTCATTAAGTCATTACTAGAGCTGCACAGCTTCAGAGAAACGTCATATTGCAATTACTGAAGTAAATATAGCCGCAAGCAGACACGATAGGGTTTGAACCTTTTATGATATTTGTTAAAAAGCAAAAGTTAAACACATGCAAAAAACAATGGGCATTTGTTTTAGTTAAAAAAATACTAGTGCTCTAAATAAGGCAAAATCATCCAAAATTAAATAATATTGTAGACACGTATACAGAATATGCAATTATAAAAAAAAAAAAACTAGCCATTTAAAAAACAAAAAGCACAACAAACAAAAATCCATTTGAATCAAACCTTTAAATATCTCATTAAGCCAGTAGTGGTAAAGTTTCATGATGAAGAAACACACACACACACACACACACGGTTCTGATAACACTGTCATGTGTTTTTTTTTTTTCTAAAAATTAAACGTGCAGAAAAAATTAGAAATGCAAATTAAGCCCAAACAATTAAAACATTGTCTTAATTAAATAAACATCTGTGTAATGAATTCCTTAACAGTAAGCGTTAAATAAAGGAAATGTGTATCCTTACTTCTAATTAAAATAAATTAAACACAGTTCTTGGGAAGGTAAATGGAACGAGAGTGTGGTTGACGGACCTGGAAATGCTTCCGTTTACTATGTTTTCAGCAAATAGTGAAACTCTCCACTCGTCTGGTCTGAGATGGAACAACCAGACGCTCTCACAGCCCCAAGACCGACATGATTTTTGTGGCAGTGACATTTCGTTTTAAATTCCTCGTCTCTGGCCTGGTCTGACACGCCACGCCGACGACACGTTTACCCAACAGCTCATCTAAAGCATTTGCAGCGTTTTGCGTCATTCAATCGACATCACGATTGTGATAGGAACAGCCATGCAACAAAAGTGAGATTGTCAATGTGGCCACTAGGGATCAGGTTGCATTTAACCATCCAGTGAAGTTACACACACACAGTGAGAAGAACACACACACAAACCCACAGCAATGGGCAAAAAAAAACGTATTTTGTTTTTAAACTTCGTTTTACAGTCCCAACGATTTAAATGGTGGAGCGGTAGATAATAAGAGTAGAATAACTGTCTGCAGTGAGTATGACTCACGTAAAGGTCAGCAATTACAGTTTCATTACACAATCTAACAACAAACAGAACTACTAGTTAAACCAGAAAAGATTCATTTGAATAGGGGAATATTTACAGCCCCGGATTTTCTGACAGTCAAATTATTGTTTGTCTCCAGTCCAAAGGGAAAATAATTGTAATAAATCTAGGCAAAAACATCCAGCATCAACAATTTGAAGGAATCCGATACCTGCAGCTATGGGATTTTCTTTTCCTTGCTTGCTCGGAAAGACAAGTCTGAGCTACTTTTCCATTTCTGGGTCACGTCCCAACTCTGGGCCTGAATCCGGACTGGCACAGAACCAATCACAGAGCAGGACACTACACCACCGTGCTGACTGATTTTCCCATCTCGGCCACTAAAACAATCCCACAAAGCCTGGGACGACAATATAACACAAGTCATAAAAGCTGTAATGTGGCTGAATGAAATAAATCTCCTGCAGTGAAGGACCTGCACTGAATTTACTCCGAGTCACAACTCAATCATGATGGGGATTTTTCGTTGGAAATTGAGTTTTTTTCGTCCGTGCTGCTTTTATTTGTATTCATTCCGTCCTGTGCATTTCAGGCAGGGTTGCATGGTTTTCACTAGTGTGGTCACAATACTGGAAATAGCAACTTCGATACGATACTTAAAAAAAAGTATCGATACTCGATACCATTTTCAATAGAAAAAAAGAAGTTTGCTATCCTGATTTCTGCAAACCATAACAATGTTGCAAGCCTTCTTAAAAACAACAGATCAAAGGACTAATTTATTGACCATTATCTTGCTAAAGTCTCGAAAAATATGTTTGATGTGTTACACACAGAGACTATTTTTCGTTTTAGCGCGGTTGCGGTTTAATATAATGTGATCCGTACTTTTGAGAACAATCATAACTCATTGCGACAACACGACAAGAAGGTTTACATACGCTTGGGGCTTTTGGTCTTTTGAGAATAACCGAAATATATGGCGAGGGCTCAGAGCTGCGCCAGGCTTCCTGCACTCCGCGTGCAAATCTGACAAGATGCATTTGCTCCTCGGTGGGGCAAACGCTCCGCTGATATCTGGTAGCATGAACGAGGCTCAGAGAGGTCAACAGTATCACTTCAACACACACGAGCGCTCTTCTCCCCTCCGTGCGCAAAGGAAAAGTCTTTCCAAGTGCAATTTTTCAATCTGAAGTCCCAGATTAACGGGAAATCCTGTTCATTGCGGTACCCACAATAGAGACGCTTTTAATAATAAACGAGAGAAGACTGCGTGAAGGTGATGGAGACTGTGTAGAATGTATTCTCACAACCTTGTGAATTAGCAAAACGTAGCAAGTTCCACACTGAAACGTCACAGAAATGTGATGACTAAAAACATGCCGTTTTGATTTACAGTAAAATTGCAGTAAAGCAAGCTAAACGTTACATGCAACAAACGTTACAACGTTACAACAAAGAGTACATAATAAAACTCCTATATTCAGATTCAAATTAGCATAATATTTATGGAATCAGATAAGTGCTAAAAATATAAAACGTACATTTCTAAGAAACGAGTGAAAATGCTTCGCATTTTAGGTTTTTTTTTTTTATTTTCCCTTCCCACTTCCAGGTCAACACTGCTGCCAATCACATTATCACAGGTCAATTGTGCCAGAAGTCCTAACAAAAATTTTAAAAGAACAAAAAAATCGAAAGCGAAAACAAGTTTCAAACGAAAACGGGAAGATTGCACGCGAAAAATTTAAAACCAAATGTTCGTTTCTCAGAAATAAAAGTTTGATATTTTGGCAACTTCTGGCACAAGCGTCACATGGAGCGCCCTTACTCTGATTGGCTTGTGAGAACGTGATCTACCGCTGCTTCACCAGGAAGTGGGGGAGGAGTTTAGCGAGCACTTAAGCACATTCAGAATCAGAACACCTTCCAATTTACGACATTTTTGGCACTAATCTGATTCCACATACATCTACAGCTGTTTTTACAGTGGACCTTTAATAAAACCTCAAACCTGATTATTCACTTGCACGCTTCAGGTATTTTCGGTCGTTTCATTTTTTTTTTGTCTGGACTTCTGGCACAAGCTTCACGTGGGGGGCAACCCTTACTCTGATTGGTTGGTGAGAACGTGAACTTTTTTTGGCACTAATCTGATTCCATAGAAACCCACAGCTAAAATCAAATTACCGTATTTTACTGTACAGTGGACCTTTAATAAACACACTGGCCTCAAATGCCAATGCAAGAACCCGAAACACTAGTACAGATTAGATTGCTCATTAATAATTGCAATAAATAAAGGAAACACAGCTGCGTTTCCACTGACGACTTTCAACATGGAACAAAATCAACGCCGAGCAAACAATAGCGTTTTCCACAGATGAACGCATGCACATCTAAACA
This sequence comes from Paedocypris sp. Pulau Singkep, assembly GCA_017309775.1. Taxonomy (NCBI): domain Eukaryota; kingdom Metazoa; phylum Chordata; class Actinopteri; order Cypriniformes; genus Paedocypris; species Paedocypris sp. Pulau Singkep. The sequence continues at coordinate 4,364,267 of MU204349.1, read as the reverse complement.
GCTGAGCGGAAGTAAACACGGGGGTCTTCCCTGCCATCAGGGTTGATCCGAGAACAAACTGCGACCTTTAATATAGCTAATGATCCCCGGGTTCGCAGCGGATACAAAGGGGGTCTTCCTACAGCAAATGTTCCGTGAGCTTCTCACTTTAATTTCTCTCCAGATCTTTCAAGTGGATCTGTGAAAGGCTAAGCGCTGTGGGCACGGCCGCCAGCCCTCATGCCCGGGCGAGCAAGTGGGTTCTGCCTGCCTGGGGATGCGCAGAGAGGGGATAAAGGGATAAAGAGCTGCTGCTGTGGGACTGATTACTTACATCTGGCCTGTTAAATCCTCGCGTACATATGCTACTACAGTTTGCTTTGTTTACTGTCGGCGAGAACCGTCTTGTAAGTATGTGTCAGTTTAAATGCCTTTTGGGCCACAACCTCAAATATAGATCGTAAAAATTGGGTGTTTTAGGTCAACACTACGCTGTAAAAAAAAATCCCTGCTGTGGATAATTTACAGCAAGTTGCTGTTTTTTTTTTTTACGATGCGAGTTGAGCCGCGTAAACTGCGTGTGGGGCTTAAAATTAATAAAAAAAAAAAAAGATGCATGGCGGAGAATTATAATTTTTCAGCACGCTAATGGAAAGCAGATACTGATTTTTATAGGGATGTTTTTGCAAGTCAATACAATTTTGTATCTATTTAAATGTGCATTTTACAGCAAATTATATATGTAGTAGGGAAATGACCAACTTTGGTTGAAATCCTACTTGGAACGAGCTTTCTGTATTTGCTCATTCAACTAGTGAAGCATCTACACACACACACACACACACATACACACACACACACACATACACACACTAGAGCCCGGAGCAGTGGGCAGATTTAGGCCATGGTGCACAATATACATCCTATAGTTGTGCACACATTGTGTATTGGTTCAGAGTTCAAACCTTTTGGTTGCAAGTCCAACTCTCTAACCACTGATCCACAACGGACCTTGTAATACTAATGGCTTCATGTCAACACTTTCAATAAATCTTGCCGTTTGCAACACAGCAATCGTGTGTTTGAAACACGTACAATCGAAAAGGTTTGACTCCCAAGGAAAGTCTGCAAAAACTACACAGTGAAGCTGCTTTAGGTTATATCGCCTGCTAAACGCTAACACTCGGAGTAAAAAAGTGGATACAATTGTTATCCATTTATTAATTTCGGTGTGTATCGACAGTAATTTAGAAACGTTAAATTCAATTGCTTCAAGATTTGTTTACGCACAAATCAAAAGGATAAACAGATACGACAGCAGAAACAAGTCTGTTTGAACGCAACGCTTGTAAATCAACCTGACAATCGACGCACAACAGATTGCTAACGCATCAGCAGACATCAGAGGTCACGCGCCTTCATCTTCATGTCAAATGAATCCGCTTAAACGCAGCGCGTGGAAACCCGACAGCCTGTTTTCGATCTGCTGGAATAACTTTGAGACTTTAACGCCTTGGTAATTTACACTTCCATAATTACGCAAACCTCTAGCTTCTCGTTTTCCCGCGCTTTCTCATTTCCCCGTTGTCACACATATGAAAGCGTGGTGATAACTGCTGATTGATTAACTTCTCGTCTCCCCAGGTTATCACACCATCACAGGTAGTAAACAGCGAGAAGACAAAAAAAAAAACAACAACAAAAAACACCTGGGTGACAAAGCAATTTTCATGTCCTTGTGTGCCATGAGGAGACAAATATATCAATTTGTGTCAATTTAAAAACGCGACCTCGGTGTGTTGTTGTTACTTTAGAGATATATGATATACAAATAAGGCCGTTTGCACATAAACTAGACTTTGAAAACGTTTGGAAAAACAAAGCATGTTTTGAGGACGAACACAAACAACGTGGAAATAATGACCGCCCTCTTCAGGTGTAAATAAACCAGCGTTACCTCATAGAGAAAAGCCAATTCTGTCGGAGTTTTAACCCTTTATTTATATTCTGAAAGGATTTTAAGAGGAAAACAACAGGCTAAAAACGCCTGTTCATGCATAATCAACACGTCCGAGTCGCTTGAAATAAAATCAAAACAATGCTGTTTGTGCCGTTTCAGATGAGAACTAAACATCCAACTTGACCTCAACTTAAATAAATTAACGCAATACTCACGCATTTGTTGTTATGAGGAGAGAAAAACTAATTTCACATAGATGTTTCGTTTTCCTTTGCCGCGCTACTACAGGGGCACGAGCCGCGGTCACGTGCGTGGCTAATCAGCGGCACCTGCGCAACTTGGAGGAAAAAAAAAACTTCCACGATCCAGTAAACAACACAACTAACGACAAAACGCGTCCGACGATCCACAAATCATACACAACTCCCATCCCGCGGATCGCCCCGTTTGACCCCGCATCACAGCGCGCACGCAAGAAAAGCGACGGCATTTACCTCAGTGTCGTAGATTTTGGTGATGAGGGAGAAGGAGTACTGACGGGACTCGCGGATGTGCTGGATGGCGAGCTGGACCGCCGGCTCGATGCCCTGGCTGATGCCGCTCATAAGCGCTGATTCATTCATCGGCATCAGGACCATGATGGGCAACTTCTCCCCGTCCCTCGCGTACCAGTTGTTGTCCAGGCCGTGTCTCGTGTAGTCGTTGCAGACCTTCGCCAATGCGGCTGGAATTCCCAGGACGGACGCGAGCAGACATCCCGACAGGAGGATCATGCCACATCTGCAGTCCCGCCGGGACGGAGCCATGCTAGCGAACAACTCAGATCCACCGTCTCTCACTGTCCCGCAGTCTTTTCCCTCTCAGTTGGAAAGAAAACGCATTGTAGGTCTCGTGCGCCGACGCGTAAAACCGGTGGCCGTGATGCCGCAGGCTTTCCAACCTGCGTGTCTCACCGTTCCACGCCGTTAAATTCTCACCGAGCCGATCCTCGCGCTCAGCCCCAGCACATCACATCACCAAAGGCGCGCATCACCATCACAATACGCAGAGGTGTGTGTGTGTGTGTGTGTGTGTGTGTGTGTGTGTGTGTGTGTGTTTGTGTATGTGTGTGTATGTGCGCGCTCGCTAGTGCCAGTGTAACCCGAACACGCCGATGTAATAATAATTATAATCCATGCAGCTGGTGAGTGGCATCTCTACGCCGGAAAGGTGAGGTCCGAGACGGAGAGCTCTGGAATGTGGAAAAAACAATCCGAGTGAGGAAATCCGTAGTGGTGCTGATGCTGCCGCTGCCGAGGATGCTTTGGCGGACGCGCCACACTTATTTCGCGCGCTGTTCGTGTACGCGTGCGCGTGAGTGAGTGCGAGCGCGCGCAACGCGGAGAGAAAACATTATCCTTACGCACATACGCGTTAGTGGAAAAAAAAACACGATGGAGAGTCGTCGAGGGGAAACTCTACCCACATGTTGGTGATAAAAAAAAAACATATTTGAAGCTTTTCCTAAATCACAAACAGCAATGTTTTTAAATACATCTTTCTTGCTGTGGCCATCAGGACCAGGGACAACCCACGAAAACACTGCCATCTAGCTAATGTAGTATGTGAATGAAAGTTCCAGAAGTCTTCTGCAGATGCCCCACAAACTATTTTACAGCAGTTTATGAAATAATGATGAGATGCTTTTCACTGGAAGTCCCGAGTGTGTGGAATGGGATTTCAGGATTCCATTAATCTCGGGGCATCAGAAACCAGTTTGCATCTTAATCCAATTTGCATATAAAATAAGATGAAGGGCCATTTTGAAACCTGGGACGACAGTGTTTCGGTTTAAATGATTGAAACACATTTGAGTGACACACTATTGTGAATTAAGAGAATAAACAGTGGAATCTGCGCTGACGTCTGTATTAGATCTCGGAGTGATCTCCAGATGTAGAAATAGGTCAAGTTCTCGTCCCATCTGTTTGCTTTACGCAAACACCTTCTTTCTGACTTGGAATATAATCACACTAGCAGAACGTGGAAAGCCCAAGCCTGTTGCGTAGCACAAGTGTTTATATTGTTTTCTGTTAGTAATGAAATTCTCTAAAATTCATAATCTCTAAAACAATTATAAATAGAAAGCAATATATATACATGTTTATAGAGGATGTCTTATACAGTATATGCGTATTTGCGTGTTCAGTATGTCTGTGTGCAGCACTATTTCTATGGAATCAGATTAGTGCCAAAAATATGTCTAAGAAACGAACTAAAATGCTTCACATTAACCCTTTGATTTTTTATTTTTCGCTTGCAATCTTCACGTTGTTTGAAACTTTTTTTTTGCTTTAGATTTTTTCATTTGTTTATTGGCACAAGCTTCACGTGGGGGGCGGCCCTTACTCTGATTGGCTGGTGAGAATGTGATTGGCAGCTCCTTGACCAGGAAGTGGGAAAGGAGTTTAGTGAAGCTCGTGTTTCAAACAAAAACGTGAAAATTTCAAGTGAAAAATAAATAACCAAACGTAAATGAAAAATATTCATTCAAAATTATTCTTAGAAATTTACATTTGATATTTTAGGCACTAATCTTCCATTTTTCCATGTGATTGCTTTGGTTTCCTCAGGGCCTCCATTTTCCGAGTCTTTCGGTTTAATGCCTGGAAAGATGACCTTTGGTGTGAGTGAGAGTGTGAATGTGTGTGTGAAATGTGTTTATCCAAGATAAAGCCTTCAGGCCTACTACACAGAAAAGGTAAGCTTAAATATCTGTACATTATTTTTACCCATACTCGTATTATTGAGAGATTTACACTTTAACCTTGTTTTTTTAGCGCGTGATGCTTCAACATAAACAGTGCTATTTCAGTTCAGCCCAGTCTTTATTTTTTATACATTTAATGTATATAAGGCAAAACTAGTCAATCTCCCTGTCATCTAAACAGGGTCTTAAAGCCAATTTTTTTTCACGTGTCCCTTGAAGATCCGGTGAAGGCCAGACTTCACGCCTGCTTGCCACACATACACGGTCCTGGCTGACATGTCTTCACTTAATAGAGATTAATGGGACGGGCCCGAGGACATTCTTCACTGACAATGCATTCCTGCTGGATGCATCCTGAATTTTGAATGTCAGATATTTAAAACAGCGCGAATGAAAGATGAAGGCTTATGAAGTCGCCACTTTAAGATCTGCAAGTGTTTATGGAAATAGTATCATAAAGTGTTTTGTTTTTTTTTATTCAATATGTGATTATCCGTCAGTAGGGCACATGCTTGCAATACCACACTGCATAAAATCCACGTGAAAAATTTTTAAATAAGTTTAAAAATAATAGTTTCTGCATTTCGGTTCTTGTTCTCATTGGCTTTAAAATAGAAAAGCAGCTAGTTTGTTAAATTGAGAAACATTGTGTTCTTAGAAAAATTACATTTAACTTAACGTTTCTTGTTTCAGGAAGTTCTGTGTTAAAACATAATGTCTACTTTAAAAAATGTAGAGTAACATATAATCAAAATTAGCGTTTTTCTCCAAACTATTTTCTTGAAATAAGCAAGTTAATTTCCCACTCTTAATCTTAACATAGTTGATTTTTATTGTCCATTGTCTAATTTCAAGTTATTTTGCTTGTCAATAATTTACTTTTGAAAAAAATCAAATAATCCTCGTGAAGAAGAAAAAAATGAGTAAAAACGAATGTAATCAAGTAAAATGTTCTGCCAATGGTGTTTTACCTGGTAAGATGACTTCAAACTAGACATACTTTCTTGAAACAAGCACATTAATCTTTCTCCCATAATTAGTAAGTTAATGAACTCTAAAGTTAGTTCATTTAACTTAAAAATAGATTTATTCTTTAATTTCAAGATTTTTTTCTAGATATTTTTGCAGTGTGGGTTTGATTCCCAGGGAAAGCGTAGCGTTTGATAAAAGCATCCAGTATAAACACATTGAAGGCCCAAGTTCAGAGTAAAGTATGGAGCTTGTTCTCCTAGGCTGGCTTTGATTTCCTCCCACAGTCCAAACAGAAGCAGAGAGTCTGGAAAATTGGCCACAGGTGTGTCCCGCTCTGTGATTGGTCGGCCATCAATCGGGGCGTGTGCTGCTGGCTCCACCTCCCCGTGCCCCAGAAAAGACTGAAGTGAGTGTAAAAAAGCTCTAGACATGATTATTTCACAGCCAGAGAAGCGTATCTGACACTGACCTCAAGAACAGCAGGCGTGCTAAATAAAAATGCTAGCGCAGGGATAATCGCATACATAAAGACCTTCCCTGCATCTCGGGGCATGTCGCAGTCTAATGGAAAATGGGCCGTGAGCTGTGATGCATCTTCGTGGGCATCAAGGTGCAATTGTTCCTATTTGTTTCACGGCACGAATATGGAGTCGGGAAGGTTCCGGAGCCGTCATCTGGAGAATTGCTTTTGCTTTGTGAGTCAGAAGTCCCAGTTTTTGCAAATCCCATGCATTTCAACTAGATATGATTGATTTTCACCCCATTTACAGCAGTGTGTGTAAAATACATATTCCGCACGGAGATTCGGAAAGAGCATCGTAGCGTGTTTCGCATATTGGCGTTCGGATTTAGCTGCGACGGCAATACCGGGTTTCAAAAGAAAACGCCGGAATAGACTTATCTCCACACTTTGGCGTCTGAAGAAATGACACAAAGCCCGAATAAAGATCTCAACAGTGCCGTGATTAATGTGCGTCCTTTAATAGGTTAGATATAATTAATTCCAGCCGTAATTTAGGTTAAAATTACTAGAGTCGAGTGGGACGGCGCCGCACAGCTTTGGATTTGGTCTTGATTTCAAACAAACGCCATATTTTAAATTAAACTGCTTTTTTTTGGGATATCGTTTCTCTACAGATTACGTCGAAAGATTAAGGATTAAATGGAGACAATACAACAGAGTGGCCCAGACCAAACACCAACGCTGGAAGATTGAAAAGAAATGGCCGATGGTTGCGACGCATTTACTCACGATTGCAATTCCGCTGGCACGTTTATAATCCAAGAATGTTTTTTTTTTTTTCTGATTGCGATGACTGTTTACTGCATGGAAGAGTTTGCGTGACGATAATTTCAGATGTGTTTTGCCAACCCAGTTATTGATTGTGTGTCTTACGGAAACGTTTCATTTAGGGACAGAAAGAAAAGTTGAATGAAACTCTTGAAAAGATATCATGGATATTCAGAGGGGAAAAACTAGAAAAAAGACAGGTAAAAAGAGAAAATGAAGCCAATGTAAGGTCATCAAAAGGTCAAAGGAAGCGGAGGGAAATAAAGACAAAGAGATGGAAAGAAACCTGAGAGGAAAAGAAACGATCAGGAGGGAAAAAAGCAAGAAAAAGGAAACACATTCAAACAGAAAAGCAGAAGGAAGATAACTGCACAAGAGCAAGAGGACAAGAAAATGAATCGAATCATGTCAGATACAACAACATTTAACCAGAGAACAGAAAAAAACGCAGGAAGAAAATACTTTACTTTACAGTCATTTGGCAGACAAAAATACTAATGAAAACTAAAAATAAAAAATACTGATAATACTAAATGAAAGAACAAAAAAGGAGATATAAGATTATTAAAGTGGAAATAAGCAAGAGTAGAATGGATTGATAGACGGATTGCACTGACTAGTGGTTTTCTGCACGGAAGAGTTTGCGTGACGAGAATTTCAGATTGCTGATCGCTTGCCGAGTTAATGACTACTGTTCTTCCGGAATCGTTTCGGCCCAATTTACGATGCTTATTCGTCGCTGATCGAGGCAATCTCATAGGTGGACTCGAAATATCAACTGGAAAATACTTTGATTGGAGAAAGGAAACCATGACCATCAAAAATAAAAAAAAAACAACACGCCAATGTAGAGCATTGACGTCAACGCCCGGGAAACGTCATTCGTCGCGTCCATCATTGTTAGCCGCGTTTATGACGATGCCAATCTCGGCCTGGCCGCTTTATCATCCCATTTTGTCAAAGCCAATGAAAACCCTTCCATTTCGATCCCCACCTTCATGTGGTGGAAGGGAGATTGACGACCTCCCCTCGGACTGTACAGCCATAACCCCCAACAAACAGCGTGATCAATACGGTTAAGCGTCCGTGGAGAGAGCCAGTGCGGAGTCCAGATACCTGTCACATCCATCACGTGCGAGTAAGAGACTTCCGCTGAGCTCAGGCAGATGCTCGGCCCTCCTTAATCTGCACAAAATCTTCTCCAAACTGGGGAGTGACTCCAGCTCGAGGTTGATGAATTCTCATGCACGGAAGGATGCGGGAGCGTCTCGGTGATGCCTCAGCGTGGCGAGCCTTTGACCTGCGTGTGCTTGAGAAAACAGATGCTCTGTTCATTAGTGAATGTGCTGAGGCCTGTTTCAGCCGTCCAGAAATAGACAGAAACAGCTCACGCCGACACTCCAGCTAGTGTGTCCACGCAGATACTGCCTTACCAGACTAAGTGGATGGATAGATGTGTTTAAAGACAGATCTATGGACAGGCAGATTATTTGTTTATACTATTTGGGGGCGGGAGTGGGGTACAGGAAAAAAGTTAAAGAAAAAAATCAAGAATAGGGAAAATAAAAAGTCGGAAATGTAAAAAGAAAGAAAGAACAGGAGGAAATTAGGAATAGAGTGGAAAATTAAAACAGAAAAATCCCCAAAAGAGGTCAAACAAAAAGAAAAGAAATTGGAGAGGAAAATAAAGAGTGGGCAAAAGAAAGAATTCCAAACAGAAAAAGAATAGAAAAAAAGTTAAAAGAAAAAGAAAATCAAGAAGAGGAAAAAATAAGATGCCAGAAATGTATCTTGTGAAAGACAAGGACATTGAAAAATAGAGC
>MU204349.1:4343277-4355393 GCA_017309775.1 Paedocypris sp. Pulau Singkep | reverse complement strand
GGAGAACATCAGATTGAATGGTGTGCTCTTCAATCAGTCCAGACAATGAAGCCTTCATCACTCCACCTCTCTCCATCAGGCCCGCAGGCCGCAGGTCATCCCCCGACTCCCCTCACACCACCACTGCAAACCAGGAGCTCCATCTTCAGGCCGCCACCTTCTGTGTTCAGACGCAGTCAAGCCAGAAGAGAGAGAGAGAGAGAGAGAGAGAGAAGATGACAATGGTTTGAAACAAAAGAAGCTGAAAAGCCTCTGGGCTCCATCACGACCAAAATAGACTCTGAATTCATATTACATGAGCGTGAAATCACAACACCGTGGAGTGTACAGTACGGATGACTTTCCCGGTCCAGCTCTTACCTATGACAGATTCCTTTCATTCTTCTTTATTATTTCTCGCCGCGACCTTCGTCATCCACTCACGCGGCTTTGCATTTCCACTCCCGGCCGAATTGATTTTGCTGCTGCCGACTCGACAAACAAGCCACGTGTGGAATTAACAAAGGAGGAAATGCACTGGAGGAAGGTAAAAAATAACTCCAAAAGGCCGTAGTGCTGATGTCGGGATATTATCAGCGCAAGCAATCGCCTAGCAACCAGGCTGTTAGGTGGTCTTTAAGTGACGCCCCCATTCAGCTTTATAATAGTCATTCATTAATAGTGGTTCTAACGCTGAGGTTGCCAATGTTGTGCGTGTGTGTGTGTGTGTGTGTGAGACAGTGTGTGTTAGTGCCACACTGCAAAAAATAAATACTCGACAAGCCAAAAAATCTTGAAATTGCACAATAAATCTTGTTTTTTTTTTTTTATTAAGAAATTAATTAAGAGTGGAAGATTCATTTGCTTGTTTTATACCTGTCTTACCAAGTGCAATTTCGTCAACCCATTGGCAGATAATTTTACTTGATTTAAGTTTTTTTTACTCATTTTTTTTTTTTTTTTTTACAAATTTTTCATGTACATTTTTGCAATGCAAGACAAGAACATATAAAAGAAATACACATAGAACAATAAATTATAATAAACATAATAATTCATGTAGCTACTTTAAAATAATTATAGTAAAATAAATATATAATTTTATATTTACATTATTATACTAATAATAATTATATTATTACAGGTTACATTTGAATTGTAGCCATTTGAGTCTGAAGGCGGAACACACGCCCTAGATTTGTGGCCAACCAATCACAAAGCAGGTCACACACACATTCAAGATGACAGAAAATCTTCCTTTATCTGACGGTTGGGGAATTTTGGTAAACCAAACAGCAAAGAAATGAAAATACAGCATAATAATACTAAAAAGAGAAGAAAATAAAATGTAGACATACACAATCACACGTATGGAGTTTCCAGACTCCACTAATCAAATGTTATTGATATGCTTCACGTAGAAGAACCTTGACCTTTGTGGCCTCAAACTAAAGTCTTGAACAGCGCCTCCTTGCTGTGAGGAAACTGAACTACACAATGCCACTTAAACTCTTTAATATTTACCTAAATAACTGAATTGCTTTAAGGAACACTCAAAATGTGAATGAAAGCGTCATTCGGCCCGTGGGCCACAACTTGGAGACTACTGATCTGGAACGATCATCTCCCACCGAATGACGCCAAACCTTCTATAAAAAGCCTCATTCTTCAGCAGAACACCCACCTTCAACCTTTAATTATTTAAGGTGGCAATTCCGAGGAGAAAGATTGCTTACTTTGGAAAGGTTAAAAGAAGCTCCGACTTAAACAGGTTTTAATCTTCACGGCAAAACAAAGCTTGGCATTTTGTTAGCTCTGTAAAAGCAAATATGGATTGGCGATGGAGTTAGAAATGTTTGCTGTCTTACCCATTCCCAAACCATAAGTTATTAATGCTCATAGGCAGGAAGCATCTGGATTATTATCAGTGATGGAAAGTGCTTGAGTAAATTGATTTTACGTGAGTATTTTTGGCTACTTTGTACTTGTACTGAGCATTAAGCAACTTTTACTCTCTACTTGACTACATTTGCAATTGAGTATCTGTTCTCTTTACTCTACTACATTTGAATGGAAACGTACAATTGTTATATTGTGATTGTGCTCAACAAATCAACATCCATTTCTAATGCGTTTAATTTATTTGGCGTACGAGGCAATATTGCCATCTGCAGGATGCTGATGGTACTGGATGCTTTTTATCAGCTAAACCACATGAACTGATTTAGTGGTTGGACTTTTTTTGCACTTTGAGTTGGACTGACTTTTGGTTCTTTTTTAAATATTTTCTTCCTGCCATTTAGAAAACAAGGTGTTAAATGTTACTTCCATTTTAGGACGTAAAACCTCATAAATAAAAAGTTTCCAACATTTTTTTTAGCCTAAATTCAGTACGAATACAAGTTCCTTTAAAATTGGATACTTCACAACTTTTACTCAAGTCTGTTACTTGTAATAGTCTTTTTTTCCAATAAGGTACTTTTACTCAAGAATAGTTTTCAGGTTACTCCTGTGATTACTATAATACTGTATAAATAAGTCAAACTACGGTAATCAGAAAATGGAAAAATACAGCATAATTAGCCCGTAATCCTGAAACATCAGCAAGCCCACTGAGAAATTCCATCATCTCAGACATGCTCTTCAGTAGACCACACATACATCTACATAATCGTGTTGCTTATGGATTCTTCCTTCTCTCAGCACTCTGGCCCATCAACCCATTAAGAGTCCGAGACACGAATCAAGTGACCAGGTCAATCGATAATGATGCAGACGTTCCTCATTAGAAGGAACCCAACAGCCAGACAACCTGCCACGGATCTTCTCACCTCATCATACTTTGCTCTGTGGTGCGAGATGGAAAAACCCGACAGATGGAGGCGAGTGTTTGCATGGCTCAGATCTGCGAATCACAGACGTGTGTGTGTGTGTGTGTGTGTGTGTGTGTGTGTGTGTGTGTGTTTACTCCCAAAATTTGGAAGGATGGTGTCAAAGCAAGGACATCTTTCGCGTGCGTCGGGTTTTTTTTATTCAAAGCTTATTTTTGGTCTAAGGGAAACGCGGTGTAGCGTGAAATGCATGAATATATAAAAAAAATACTGTTTGATGGGAAATGTCTGTTTTGATGCCCTCAAATGGAGACTTCACTTCACTTAGGGCTGGAATTAAACAAGATAAAGCTTGTGTTTATCTACAAAAAAAAAGAGAACTACAGGGTTATATATATTATATAACTTTTCTGTCAGTTATATTCTGTGTGTGTGTGTGTGTGTGTGTGTGTGTGTGTGTGTGTGTGTGTGTATACGCACAGACACACACATACTGTAATATATATAACTGTCAATATTGAGCACTATGGCTGCAAAGAGTTTAAAGAACCGTGTTTCATCATATAATAAAAATGGAGACTAAGTGTAATTATGCAATATGAATACTATATACGTACTTGTATATAAGTGTGTGTGTATACAAAAATTGTGTGCTATATTTTGTGCAACTGTCATTTTAGATTGCTCTTCATTGATCATTTGTATTGTCATGATTTGTAATAAACTAATTTACATAATTAGTCATTATATTATAGAACTTGATATGATAAAATATTTGCCTAAAATATGCAATACACAATATGACACACACACACACTTACAGTGCTTACTTACAATCATTTAACAAATGCTTTCATCCAATGCGACTAATTACTTTACAAATTTTACAATTTAACAAATTCCTGCTTTCCTCGGGAATCAAACCCATGATCCAGTTTGACACACCAGTGCTCTACAGACTGAGCTACTGGGAAAGTACACACGTCTGATCAATTTCCCTTATGTCTATATAATTTATTGATCATGTTTTGTAAATGTCAAAACCCAGACATTTACAAAAAAAAAAAATATGCAGGAGAGAAAAATATGCAGGAGTGAATTTAAATAAAAAGTGCATACACAACCGTGTAGTAGCATTTGATGATAATGGAGTGTGTAATGGAAATTGGAGATAAAGTGAAGTGTAATTATGTAATATGAATACTATATACGTACTTGCATAAATGTGTGCGTGTGTACATAGACTTGCAAAATTTATTTATTTTTTTTTTGCAACTGTCATATTAAGTTGCCCTTCATTGATCATTTCCGCAATTATAGTACACAATTTATAGAACTTGATATGATAAAAAAAAATGTATAAATATTTGGAGCTGGATTACACATTTATATAGTTATTCATTTTCCTCTATAATTCATTGGTCATATTTCGTCATTGTCAAAACCTGGAAACGTAGAGAAAAAAAACATGCGGGTGCGAATGGATAAATATGCGCATACTTAAGCAGGCGGCTTCAAAATAATATACAAACATACCAACATGAAGCAGGATGGCAGAGAGCGAGCACCCAGTGTGAGCTTCCTCTCCTCCGGGAACACCATCGATTGCGTCACTGGAAAGGTCGACGTCTAGGTGAGAAAGCGCCACCTCCTGCTTCCAATCCCCCCATAATCCACCCAGCCACCTCAGAGACGCTGTTCTGAAATTCTGTCCTACACGTCAGGATTTCCTACAACGCGCAATATACAATTACGTCATGTTCTGGCCACATCGGGAAGTAAAGATGGATAGTTCTATCTATCTTAGAATGTAACAGTGGTAATTAGACAGTCATAGTAAAATAAAATGAAGAATATAAAAAATGGTGAAGTTTAAAGATTTTCAACGAATGTTCACAAAATGTACCATTTGCATGACTGTTAAGATAATTCCTGCTCAGTAACTTTAGCCTGACAGTGTAGCTTTCATATTCAGGGATTTTGTCTAGAAAAACACGTGTATAAAAGCTGATGAACGCAAGTAGTTTGACCTGCTCGCTAAATGTGAAGTCAGGAAACCCAGCGTTCTATTTTAATTGTAATAATAACAATACAATAACATACCGTATTTACTCGCTTATAAATCGATCCGCTTATAAGAAATTAGAAAAACAATAAATAGATAGAAATGAGTAGAAACCCATTTTTGTGTTTCATTTTAAAGTCAATTCCGGTTATTTATAAGACGAGAAGTAACTCTTAAAATATCATCACTTGATTTTTTCACAACTTAAACATTTTAAACGACCTGTTCAGATGCTCTTTACTCCTATAGAAATGATAAAACTATTCAGGCATTCTTGGTGGTAAGAGAAGCGTAAAATCAAAGTAACCCTGTTTATTTAGGTTGGTATTCATCTATTTAAGATATGGTTATTTATGTTTAAGGTTTAATTTGTAATTGGTATGGTTGCATTATAATTTTCAAGATTTGTGGGAAAAGTGCCCCGCCCCTTTAAGAGAAATGCAGGTCGGAGTTCTCCCGAGAAGCCAACGCTAATGCTGACTCGTGTTTTGGGAATAAATAGTACGTTTGAAATCCACCGTGTGACTCGTTTTTTTTGGGAAGAGAGAGAGAGAGAGAGAGAGAGAGAGAGAGATGTAGGAAATCCTCACGTGTAGGATAGAATTATAGAACACCGTCACTCCGAAGAATCCGTCTCTGGAATTCCAAGAATCAGAGAGAAGAAAGTGTGATGTGTGATTGGTGAGAACAAAGCGAGTGCGTTAGTGACAGGCCTGTCAGGAGTGGATCGGCTGGAACTTCTCTTCTCTTCCAGCAGCGTCAGAGGACAACCCTGCTTCGCCTACAGATCGCGCCTGAAACACAAAACACGTCAGGAAGACGAGCGATAAAACATGTGGAAAACCTAAATGATGGATGGTTTCGTTCTTCAATTACGTTTCTCGGGCGGAAGATGCCACCAACCAAGGCTTTTTCGGATGCGTCAAGTGATGCCTTTTCCTTCTGGAAGCTTCCGTGTTTTGACAGGTGTCGTGAACGTTTGTGTTTGGATGAAAGACAAACGCAGGGTGGAGGGGGAGCGTTGCGGCTCCGCTCATCACCTCCAGAACTCCACGTTGTCTTAGATGAGAAACGATACCATTGTTTACACGGTGTCGCTGGATGTTTCTACGCGTTTGTGCTTTTATTGTTATTCAATATTTTAGTTCAATATTTTTTTCAATTATTTACTTTTTTTTCATATAAGCAATCAATCTGTAGATTTATCCATCACATTAATTGATCTATTTTTTATTTATTTTATTTTCTATTTCAGGGTCACTGGGAGGAGGAGCCAATCACAGCAACTTTAGGCCTGAAGGCGGGATTTAGATCCTGGAATAATGGCCGACCAATCACTGAGCACGACTCAGGCATACATTTAACTGAACTTGACACACTCTCTCTCTCTCTGTGTGTGTGTGTATGTATGTGTGTGTGTGTGTGTGTGTGTGTGTGTGTGTCAGATCTTCGCCTTTTGGAACATATACGATACGATGAATATACTGTACGTACAGTGCAATTGTACTCGCAATTGTGAATATTTTTACACTTTTGTGCTTAAATTGTTATCCAATTTATTCTTCTGTATTTTACTTATTTTGTTATTCTTTTGTTGTTGTCAATAAATGTATGAATTTATCCATCCCATCAATTCATCCATTTTGTTTTATTTATTTTCTATTTCTGGGTCACTGGGAAAAGGAGCCAATCACAGCAACTCTAGGCCTAAAGGCGGGACTTAGATGCAGAAATTGTGGCCAGCCAATCACAGAGCGGGACTCACAGAGAGAGAAAGAGAGAGAGAGGCAAGTTCAGTTAGACGTATGTGTGTGTGTATAATTTATCGCTTATTTTTACATTTTCTTTAGCCCTGTGTCTGATCTTCACCTTTGTGAACATATACGTTTAATTTAATCTTTTAAAATAAGGTAAATAAAATTATATTTAAAAAAAAAAAATACAGTGACTTTGTATACACAATTGAAGACAGTATGTCACAAAAATACAATGCATGTTGTTGAATTTCACAGGGAATTCAAAACGAAAAATGTTCATAAGACATTGATATATTTATTGTATTTCCACATTGTTTTTGTTTTTCGACTTTATCCCTTCACGCTGACTTTGTGAAATGTTTACCTATCAGACGTTATTTCTTAATCTATCAGACACTTTTATCAAGACACAACCATTGAACTGACTTAATTCCGTCCCTGGGAATCCAATAAGAACTTCAGGAAAAGCCATTTTTTACTCCATTAATTTCTCAAAGAATCTGGTCGTGGTCTGAGCAAACGTCTCTGCTTATCAAACATACAGTAAAAAGAGGGTAAATGCTTGTTTATTCAAAAAGTTGCAAACTAATAGAAGGAGGGGAGACAGATTGAAAAGGCATTTACATGGAAAGGTCAAACATTTCTAAAAAGGACAGGAATAAAGTGAAAAATGGCTTTAATTCGTCGTGACCTTTCCAGCGAGACCAGGAGCGTCACGTATATACTGTACACATTACGCCGTCTTCCTTATTGCCCCGGATTCTGTGATTACATGCCATGGACAATTTCCTTGACAGAAAAAGATAGCAAAGTCATAAAGCTGATGAAATGCAAAGAAAGACCTAAATTACAGAGATATGACATTGAAAGCTCACAAGACGGTCACAACAGACACAGAAAAAATTGGGCCGTTTCATTACGTTTAGCACATTTTATTTGTAATTTGTTTTATATATATGTATAAATATATATATATAAACGTATCTCTGAAAAAACATATTTTGATATGATACACACAAATTACATTAAATTATTGTACATACTTTGTAGACCCAAACATATAATACTTTATTTTTGTAATTTTTTTTATTTTATTGTTTTTATTTTATTGCTTTAGTGTATTTGCACATTTATTGTATGTCTGTCTCATATAATATAAATACATTTCTAATAAGTTTCTTGTCGTTTATGCTGCATGGATAAGCAATATTCACCCGTCCATCCATTTGAAATAGGAGAGAAATTGGGAAATAAAAATAAATATTTCAAGATAAATATATGGACGGACGGACAAACAGACAAGAGATAGAGAGACAGACATATAAATATATATAGACAGAGACTAATATAGAGGGACAGAGAGAAAGAGACAGACAGACACAGATATAGATAGATATACATATATATAGGTAGACAGACAAACAGAAAGATATATAGATATAGAGACAGAAATATATATATAGATACTTGAACAGACAGACAGACGGATAAACAGATAGATAGATATATAGACAGAAAGACAGATATATAGATAGACAGATAGCTATATATGTAATCAGACAGACAGATAAACAGACACAGATTTTATTCATCTCAGATGTGTATAGATATTATTCATCTCAGAAAGCGTGTACAGTAAGTGGAGTGAATGTCTCGGCCTGGTTTTCTCGTCACCATGGGCTTATTTCCACCCCGGGTAGAGTGGCTGGGGCGGGGCAGGGCGAGAGCTTGCTGAGCAGCACATGTGATGGAGGCCAGCAAGCTGCCGTACCACAGCCATCTCCTCAATATTTAATGCCCTCGTGACGTGCTCCTAATCCCACCGCCGTGGACCACCACCTCCAGATGGACGCAAAAGTTGTGCAGATGCGGCGTGACCAAACTGAGCAGCGATCTGACAAAGCCAGCTTCCGTGACCCTGTTTTCTAATCTCCGGCTGCACCCTGAGAGCCCGGGCAGATGACACTACACATATCAAGCCGACGCATCGTGAGCGAGTGATTCAGGCTCGCAGCATCTTGGCACCAGCGCATCCTCATCAGCCAATCAGACGACACCTCGCCTTTCTCCAGCACAAACGCGCGGAACAAAGACGCGCATGGAGAGCCAATGAGATTAGCAACTCATAAAGCGGAAAAGTATTTGGAGTATTTTTTTCCCGCATTTTTGCCGAGTAATCCGTGAGCTGTGGCAGAAAAAACGGTGGAAAGAGAAGGGATTGTTAAAGGAGGATGGAGAGAATATACAGACGTGTGAGATGATATTTAGTGGCTTTCATTCCGGAATTAGAATAATATTATTAAAATTAGTAATTGCCATGTTTTTCCCCATTTTTTTGCCTTTTTCTGCATAAAAGAAAGTTATTGGTTGATAAAACTTCACTTGTCTACCCACTCAAAACACTCGTTTCATACGTTTACGACAAACTGCTAATTACGTAGAAATGACAATGAAGCCCGTAGTTAAATATAGATATATTTTATTCATAAAAAAAAATATGAATCCCTTCATTTGGAATATTTAAGGTCACTTAGATAACAGCAGAAAGTTACCTGAATGTTTCATCCAGCATAGATATTAAATACGGTTTTAAGAGTTTCTCTCATTCCCATGATGAAAAAACAAAATCATTATTTCTGGTGGTTTTTAGGCCATGTGTTTGTTAAATATAGATTAGAAGACACTCAAACACAGTCAATAAGAAACTATATTCCGTTTTGATGCCACTAATTTATAAGTAGTTTGTCGTTTCTCTGTCCAAAGAATAATTACCTTTGACCTTTGACCCCTTTAATCCAATTCATCAGCCATTTTTTTTCAAGTCTTTGACTGACGACTCTCTCTCTCACACACACACTTCATTTGCATAATCAATCCTTCTGATTGGCAGTTCTGGTCACATCTGTCACACACACACACACACACACACGTGACATCATACGTCTCTTGTTCAAACAAAATAAAAACAATTCATCGTAATGCAAACCGTCCCAAATTAAATAATAAGGCAATGAAAACACACTGTATAAAACACCATTTCCCCTCAAGAAAAAACAAAAAAATTAATTATTAAAATAATGAAAATCAGCAATTTGTTTCTGTCGTCTGTCAGCTTGTCATGTGCTCGTATATTCACGTTTAGAAGCAGAAACGCGCTCATAACAATATGAAGGATTAGTTTGAACCTTAAACAACAGCGTGGACAAAAACACACAATAAATCACAGCAGCGAGAGCGACTCGTCACTGAAAAATGACACACACTGACAGAAATACTCTCAATAAATCAAACATGCATCAACTTGGCTGATAAATTGACTATTATCCATATGTTTTATCCTCAACACGGTGTTTACTAGAGGTGTATATTTATATCATTATATATATATAATTTATAGTATTATATAATACAGTATACGTATATGTATTTATATACTACATATAAATATGTGTATGAGTCTGTTCATTGTAAATTTATGGGAAATATTTTTTAGTAGTAGGTATGTGCCGTTTATTGTACATTGTGCAATTGTGTGTGTATCTAAGACTAAAACGAAGAACTTGGCACCATCTAAAGGTTGGAAAGAGAATGCGAGCAGAGCTTTTATCCGAGCGTAACCTCAATATGTGGCCAAAAATACACACAGCGGGAAGCGCTAAGTGAAGTCAGATCCGACTTGGATCAGGAGGAGATACTTGTCAACATACGCGTAGAATTATCGTATTTCTATGACTAGTAAGTGCACTTCAAATTCCCCAAAAAAGATTTTAAAAATCTACAGCGTGCCTTCAGGACGAACGTGAGCCTTAATATGTGATGTGGATGTCGGGATAACGTTAATAACGTTAATATTACTGCGCCTGACAATCCAAAAAATACGTTAGTTTTACAAATAAGTTGATCAATAAACGTTTCAGGAAGCCAATTGTCATAAAAGCTAGTAGTTGTGTTCATAAATCAGTGGTAAGCGTTCCTCTAGACCTGATAAGAGAAGCCGAACGCGTGAACTATGGCGGCACTGTGAATCCTGAGCACATTCAGAGCATTTCACCTTTAAGGAAAACCTTGGCTATGTTCGCTCTTCAAAAAACCACTTTTGGGAGTGTGAGCCCGTGCAGGGTCGGAGAGCAGGGCCAGGGTTCCCGGTGTCCGTCCGCTCCACCGCCTCCACACACTTCTGAGTCTGAGCGTGGTACAGCGCGCCATCCTGCCCATGCAAAATATATGCGGTTGGGGCACGAGTCAGAGAAGGACGTTTCAAGCTGGCAAAGGCCAAGGAAGGCAAGAATACTAGGAAACACGTCCGATTCCCCCACGAAACTTTGCAGCTTCGCCTTGAGGCTTTTCAACTGTTTTTTTCAACCTCACAGTCTCACTGAGAGGACAAAACCCTATTTACACAAATATAAGCACTTTGCCAATATAAGCATCCCATCTTTTTTTCCAGGCACAATATAAAAATACTTGTAAATATATAATATTACTGTATATATAGTTAACTTTTAAATATAACTAGTGACTTGCTGTTGATAACACGAAAACGTCTTATTTTGATCGATTAATCAAGTCTAATTTTATCTAATCTAATCTAAATTCAGAGCACAACTACATTTATTGGGGATTTTTATGACATTTCTGTGAGTTTGGCCTTCTCACCTCTCGGAGGACAAACTTCTGGTCTTCGGGCACAGGTTGCTGAGGCTTTGTGCAGTGGTGTACGGTCAGGAACATGGAGACGGGGTCACCTACAACACAGCCAGCAGGTTCCTTCGTGTTGTAACGGAGCTCTTGCAAAGACGAGTACTCGAAAAACTGCAGAGGATACCAAAACAAGTATTTATCCATTTATAGAGTAATCAATTAATTTATTTAATTAATATAAATTAATTCATTAATTTATTAGTCAAATATTAATACTCCAGGATATCGCAGTCTTGGCACATCAAACTGCAGAAAATGTAATGTGATAATTTAATGTCATTTAATTCATATATTAATTTATTAATTATGAATACTTCAGGCTATCACAGCCTTTGCTTCAATAAAAAGAGCTGGGTCAGCATAGGACTCAATTCCCATTAAAACCAGAGCCAAAACTAAAACTAGAGCCAAAAATACCAAACATACATTTCAAAAAAAAAAAAGAGTTTCAAACAAAAACGTGAAGATTGCAAGCAAAAAATAAAACAAAAACAAACAAACAAAAAAAGCATTTTCGATAGTTTTGTTTTTTTGGAAATTTCCATTTGATATTGTATGCACTAATCTGAGTCCATAGAGTTGTTTCCCATGCGTTCACCCTGCGAATGCATTAAAAACATCTTGTTGTGCTGTTGGTACGTCTGATGCTCAGCGAGGTCTCCAGAGTCATGAACGAGCAGATGAAAGTCCCACTGCTGTGCCAGGAGAGCAGATTCACACAACACACTCTCCTCAGCACCGTCTCAATCACTCGCTAAAGCGTGATGGATAACTAACGTGGGG
>MU204349.1:4292206-4343252 GCA_017309775.1 Paedocypris sp. Pulau Singkep | reverse complement strand
AAACACTAATCAGAGAGAAGAGCATACCTGGTTTTGTCCCATGCCGTGGCATGGATACAGAATGACTCTGTGATTCACTATGTTATTCTCATCCGGAGGGTTGTAGTCGAAACAGTAGTTGGCCATTCCTTTGCTCTTCAGCTGGAATTAAAAAGGATTTGAATCATTACTTAAAGACACTTGACTTTTTCCACTTAAATAATGAAGACATCTCCTCACCATCCCAAACATTCCAGGCCTGTCCTCCGGGACCTGAATGTCAGGGTAGATGTTGTCTAAAAACCACTTAAAATCCTTACAGTCAAGACGCATTCGGAGCTTTCGCCTGTCCGTAACATCACCATATGGTTCCTGCGGAGGAAGAAAAAAACACAAGATTTAGAATGCATCTCGCTTCAAAACCTCAAGGCCTACCATGTTAGCTTATCGTTATGTAATAGTTTCGTATGTCGTGACCAATCCACATCTTTGTGAATATAAGACCTAGTGCCTCTTTTGAAGTGAATAACATGTGTAAGAGAAGAAAAACTGATTTTTTAAACATGCATTTAACAAAACGTAGCAAATGTAGTTGAAATGTTCCATTTTTTCAGCAAAATGTCAACAAAATGTTTATTTTAAAACAATTTGCTGAATGGAAATGTATTAGAGCGGTGGAAAACATTTTTTATTTCATTTTGTAATTGTAAAATGTATTGCATGTGGTTTTTTGTTCTAAATGTAGTTATTTTGTGTCGTTTTTGTATAAAAGTTTTTTAAATAAATTTTGTAAAAAAAAAAAAAAAAAAAAAAGCATTGCAAATTTGGCTAAATGGAAATGTATTAGAGGTGTGGAATACATTTTATACTTCATTTTGTAATTGTAAAATGTATTTTGAGCATGTGCTTTCAAAATGTAGTGTCATTTTCAAAAGTACACAAAAATAATACACATTTAGTACTAAAATACTTAGTAAATTAAGAAAGCCTTGCAATATTTGTTTGAAAAAAATGTAATACTGTATGTGTAAATGAGAAGAAAAAAAACATTGTTAATATCACTGGTGTATGTATAGTATATTGCAGTATGTAATATATACACAGAACCCAACCCAATTAAAAAAATACCACAAAGCTTGACGACAAACAAAGAACTATTTCACTAGGTGGTTCTCTCATATCAGCCCTTTCAACCGTGAACGAGCCGTTGAGTGAGGACGCAAACAAACTCGGCCCGATCAATGGAGGAACATGAGCGCAATCAATAATAAAACACTGATAATTAAACACTGTACACATCCCGTCCATCGATGACCCTTCAGGAGCCGACTTCAATATCAATAAAGCCGTACTGTATAATCCCTCCGAGTTTGCGTCCGGACTCGCGCTCCATCGAGGATCTGTCAGGGTAATACTTCCGTTTATCTCGAGGCCGTGACGGAGGAACCGACATAGATTTAGGTCATGAATAAAATATGCGGCGAGAGTCGGAAGGTGAAAGAGAGAGCGGTCCTCTTACGAACGAGAGGCTTGTCAGACCCGATCCACGCTGGCACGGCGTGGCGTTTTCCTGTGGTTCCAGCCTTATCTGCTGGCATCACTTCAGATGGATTTCGCCTGAGCGATGCCAACCTGGAGCAGGGTTACCTGAGCAGCACCGCTCTCTTTAACTACAGGCCGACACTGAGAGAGATGCCACGTCTCTGAACCCAGATCAGAGACAACCCACCTTAGGAGACTTGACCCAGGGGTGGGCAAACTTTTTGATTCGCGGGCCACATTGGATTGTGACTGACTTGTTCAAGCAGAGCCTGACTTGTTCAAGCAGCTGTCAATCACGTCTCACCAGCCAATCAGAGTAAGGGCCGTGTGAAGTTTGTGCCCAAAAAAAAAAAATGAAACGGACAAATGAATCTGAATCGGAAGAAAAATTCTCAAAGCAAAACGTGAAGAATGTTGTTTGTTTCTTAGAAATGTATAATATGTTTGGCTTCTTATTCTATAGACTGACAGTATAAAAATAAATGTAAAAAAAATACTAGTACAATTCTGTAAAGTACATTTTGTGTTTACGGTTACGCATTTTAAAAGGTGTTACAGAAAATGACTTTCATTTAATTTTAAACGTTCGGCATTTAGCGGGCCGCATGTGGCCCCCGGGCCGCAGTTTGCCCACCCCTGCTCTAGCCCACCTGCTAAATGTCTTTTCCACTCGTGTAAATATCTTTAGGCAGATCCTCCTTCTCAAAAAGCTACATGACGGTTCCGGTTAAAGCGACAGAAGGATGAATCTACTCGAAGAAAGCAGACAGACAAACAAAAGCGAAGTTATGCAAGCGGAGGTGGGCGTACCAGACGGGCGTGAGGGCTGCGGTGGTAATACATCTCTTTGTATCCGTCCATCCAGACTTCAGCCGCCCGCACACTGTTGGCCAGGGCCTTGCTTCTTGCGTACGGCGCTTTCTTCGGAAAGACGTGACCCACGTGTGAACAGGGATGGATTTCCAGACTTCCTCCGCACTGCCAGATCTGAAAGCAACAGGGCGACAAGAGAGCATCACAGCCATTAAAGAGATAAAAATACACGGTTTCATTGACTTTCATTCATTCCGTTTCTGAAGACATGACGTGGGAGAGACGGCCACGCTCGTCTAGAACCATGTGTCCTATCATAAAGGAGAGCATGTTGACACATTTCCCTTAGCATTTCTATTTTTAATACGCTTATGAAAGATAAAAGTTGAATGGAAACAAGGACACGGCAAAAAAGTTGCAAAGTTACCGTTTTTTTGGGGAAAACAAAGGCCAAAGTTGAACTGTGAGAACTCAAAACGTATAAAAATAATAATAGTAAAAATAAAGAAAGGGAACTCAATAAATACATTGCTTCTACAAAAAAAATAAATAAAAATCTCATCTATCCGTAATCTTAGTGAACAAATGTTCAAAAACCACTAGACGTTTGTTTTCCCGGTCCAGAAGAAGAGCCTGTTAAACAACAAACATGGAAAAATATATTTTTTAAATGAAAAACAATGATTAAAAAAACTGACAATTTCATCTGGAGAAACGTTCAAAAGCAAATCACTTTAACAAAATTATCTCTTCTGTCAATTTTTCAATATTTAGTGAAAAATTCCTTAAAAAAAACACCCGACGACCCGGAATCTTTCCCTTTTCCTGGTACAAATTTCTTCCCGAACATACGACCTAAACAATCGAGACACAAGCCTCGGCATCTGTCTGGAAGCTTCTGGAGCCTCCGGGGATGAGCTGAGTAATACCACAAATTAGTTGAGTAAATGCTGCATAAACTGAGTGAAGGTCAGGTTAGTCATCACACTGGAAGGCCTTTAATAAAGTCGCTGAGTGGCGTCTTAAACTCTCCTGACTCATCAGATGATGACCGGTGAATTTTACAGTCGGCCGCCGGATACTTACTCGGAATGAAAACTCCAGGTTCTCTCCACCCCAAACCTCCATTCCTGTGTCGTAGGTGCCCAGGTAAAGAAAATACTTCTTGCTCACGGCAAATAGCCCGCCGGCCATAGTAGGAGACCTAGAAAAGAATGGAACAGACATTATGCAAAATATCGTATATATGTTGTAGTTTAACCTTCATCTTCATAGTTTTTTGTATTCTATATTTTGTATTCATAATTTATCTTTATTTTTACTGTATTTTATTGTATTTTTTTCATCATTTTTATTGTATTTCTTGCTCGCTTTATTTATCCTCTTTCTTGAATGCATCCCCTCCCCCCAAACTCTTGATGAATGATTTTAACTCAACTTTAAAAAAAATTTCATTATTTTTTACTGCATTTTTATCTTCATTTTTATTGCATTTCTTGGTCGCTTATTATCCTCTTTCTTGAAAGCATCCCCTCCCCCCAAACTCTTGAACAATTATTTTAATTAATCTTTAAAAAAAAATTCGTTATTTTTACTGTATTTTTATTTTCATAGTTTTTTGCATTTAATCTTTATTTTTACTGTATTTTTATTTTCATAGTTTTTTGCATTTAATCTTTATTTTTACTGTATTTCCATCTTCATATTGTATTTTTATCTTCATTTTTATTGTATTTCTTGCTCGCTGGAACAAATGCTGGACGATCTGGAAAATACATTTCACTACATGTTGTACCATATATAACATGTGTGTGACAAATAAAATTTGAATTAGATTTGTTGGATTGAAATGAACACGAGCTTTGGAGCACTTGCACGGACCTGACGACATCAGTAGGAGAACGTCTGCGTCTCTGCTCATGTTCCGGAATGGGATGCCAAGTGAACACCAATCGCCAATCGAAGCCCCCGATGTTGGGGTCCCCGGGGTTACCCATGTACTGAAAGGTGTTCCAGTCTATGACGTCGATTACTGGACAGACCACCGCTGTGGGTTCCTCCTGTATTCTGCAGAGGAACCAAAAGAGCGTGAACCTGCTGACTTGCCCATTCGCGGTTTTCACAGGGTTGGCACCTCTTCAGCAGCGGCTCGAGCCAGCCTTCGTGGCACTCGCAGTGGCAATCCAGAAAGGTCAGCACTTCCCCTGTAGCGATGGACGCCCCCAAGAGGCGAGCTCTCACCAGACCTTCTCTCTTCCTCGCCCGAATCAAGCGCACTTTTTTCAGATTGGCGATGTAGTTCTCTAGAGGCTCCTTTAAATGATCTGTGGGATGAAGTCAATGTGCTCAGTCATTGCTGCCGACCCAGAGGGGAAAGAAAGACTCTAATTGGCTCCTCCGACAACACTCTATTTCACCACAGGGTGGCGCTAAAACAATCTGCTTTTACACAGGCATATTTATTTATGAATAGGAGCCATTTAAACGTTTATATATAGAAATGGATTAAAGCAGGGGTGTCCACACTTTTTCTTTTTTTTTAAAGAGGGCCAGATTTGGTAAGTTTAAAATGAGTTGGGGCCATTCCGCCTGACATTCTTCCAACTAAGAACATTAAATACAAAGTACCTATTATATAAATGTTTTATAGCAAATGCGAAGTTTTGGGCAAAGTTTGTGAAGTGCAAAGATTTTAACCAAAAATCACCAAAATCATTTTTAAAGACCACAACAAATGAAGAAAAGGTCACTTTTGGAAATATTAAACATGTCTTTCTCATTAGAAATATTTGTGTGAGAGATTATGAACAGCTACTACAATTATATATTATAGCTGCACAATTCTAGATCACGATTATCACAGTTCTGGATATATTTTTTTTATTTTAAATATTTAACCCTGAAAATCAGATCAGATAATATGTCACATATTACTCTTTGCTTTAAATTTAAGGAAAAGGAAAGAGATGTGATGCCAATTAATACAATTTTAAATAAATAAATGATTTTACAATTTACAGGAGATAGGGCGTTTTACGCTGAAGACTTTTGTTTCCGCGATTCGAGGTTTATTTTGTTAGCAGGGACTTGTTAGTTAGCATTGTTGGTTTTGTTTATTTCTTTTATTTGGCATCACTCTCGTTCCTTTCCTCTTCCCCAAATCTACACGCTTTTTGCATCCTGGTCTCTTTGTTATACATACAAATACATTTATGTTGAGATCCGGTACTTCAGTGTTATCGATTCTTCTCACCTGCACCTAAATGTGATTCCCCTGAAACCCTAGACACGATCCACAGGGGGATCGTAACAGTAACGTACAAGTAATGTTGTAAAGAGGACAAATCATTATTGTGTGTATATGTTTGCTGTATGTGGTATGCTAAGAGTCATCTTCTGGTTCACCTACTAAATGTCCAAGTTGTGAACAGACTTACTTTACTGTGTTTCCTCACTCATTCACCCCGTTTATTTATTTTATTGTTTTTTAAAATAGCTTTTTAAACTTTTTCTTGCATTTACATTTTGGTGTTAATGATTTGTCTATTTATTTAACCTGTTTTTTTTTTTTTATTTTGTGCATTCAGCTAAATTTATTTTTAGTGATCTATATTTATGCGTGTAACATTTTCTAAATTATAGATTTTTATATTTATTATATTTATTTAATTTTGGATGATGTTACAAAGTCCAATTTCATTGTGTTTGTTGTACAGTGACAATAAAGGACATTTTATTCTTTATTACATAAATAAAGAAATAACATAATCATTTGAATATTTGTACATTGCCAAAAAAAACAACAAAGCTATTGTGTTGTATGTATTTAGTCGTTTCATGTTTGTGGCCTTTATCTACAAGGCTAAAAGAAAATGTATTTATAAACTTATTTATGTATGTATATAAGCATATAATGAATTTATAAACTTATTTATGAGATTGTGGCCTAGTGATCGTGGCGAATTGAACTCACAACCACAAGTCACCAAGTTCAAAACCTGGACCTGTGAGAATCACAACCGACCGTGATCTTCCTAGTATTGTTCAGACCAAACCAGTCTCATAGATGTGATGAGAAGAATCCTGAGCCGTTGAACTGAGACTGATACCTCGGTCACTGTAGTCGTCTACCAGTATCACTTCAGCCAGCAGCAGGTCAGGCGAGGTCTCCAGGACACTGTGCACCGTCCGCAGCAGAGTCGACCAGGCTTCGTTGTAGAAGGCGATCACTACCGAGGTCGTAGGCAGGTTCAGGTAGTCATATTTCAGATGTCTGCATCTAAAACACACATTGTAAAAAAGTCTTCATGAAAGGTGCTCATAAAACCAGCATTTTCTGTTGCAATTTTTACCATTTGGTCAATTTTTTTTTTAAAAATGTAATGTTGTGAAAATATCTAAAAAAAAAAAAAAAAAAAAAAAAAAGAATTATCCAAACATCTAATATAAAAAAAAAAAATGTCTCAATGAACAAAAATAGGAAAATTCAAACATTGACTTTAAAATAAGAGTGGACGTGGAATACTTCATAATTAAATTAATAATTTCCGTGCAAATTAATTGATTTGCCTCCCTTATTTGTGTAAAATGTTCCAAAAGAATGGGAATAAGTTGCAGCATTACCAAGAATTCTATCAGGAATTCTAGAGCAGGATTAATGAAAGATCCGTGTAACTGGATTTTCATGTTTGGCACTATGTAAACACCAGTCATGTGACTCAGACAGACAGACAGACAGACAGACAGACAGACAATCTAATGACAATCAGACAGACAACCAACCAACCTAACAACAGTTCCGCAAACAATCCATGAATCAGACAGAAAGTCACATGACCCAAACAAATACAGGAAGACACACAGTCAATCTGACAGACAGACACACAGTCAAACAAACAAACAAACAAACAAACAAACACACAGTTGGTCAATCAATCAGACAGACACAGACTCTTGTCAGTCACACACACTGACAATCGATAAATCAAACGCACGCACACACACACACACACACACACACACACACACACACACACACACAATGAAACTTACAATGGGTTCCATCTTTCAGGCAGGCGGCGGTGCAGCGATATCTTATCGCTAACATAAGTGTTGATCTGATGTTTTCTGATGCTCTCCTCCTCCATCCTCCTCTCTTCTCCATCCAGCTCAAGTTTCACTGCCTTTCCCATCTCACCTAGAGCTCCAGCATCCAGAGATGGCTTCTCATACACCGGCCTCTTTAACGTCTCCTCGTCCACATCTCTGCCCTCGGCGGCGGGAACATCTCGTCGTCGTGTCAGTTCCACATCAGACGCGTTGTTTTTATGGAAAACCAAGTATCCCACCACAAAAGCCCCCAAGAGAAACAGAAGAAACTTGGACCGGCTGCGTCTCCCCCGTAACGCCATGGCTTCTGCGGATCGTCTGTGGCGTGAAAGATCATGAAAGGTTCGACACAAGTCCGGACGGGGAAGAAGACGTGGCGCCAAAAGACAAAGAACAAACCGAAATCGCACTTTTAGAACTTTCTAGCGCGCGTAAATCGTAACTGAACGCTAGTTTAAATGACGTCAAACCAAGTAACTAACAATACAACGACCAGACACGTCATCGCGCGCACGCATTTTACGCGAACTTCGTTTTACCGAGTTAAACGTGTGTGACATGGGAGGAGTTGGATTAAGGAGAGGAGTCGTTTCCAGCTTCTGTCGTTTGGAAAGAAGTCAAGTACAAATCTACACGGCTCCGAGCGATTCAAAATACAGATTCGACGAGAATGTATTTAAACCGTCCGGCGGCACATTCAACAGGTTTGAGCGGGGATGAAGATTAGGATTTGTCTACTCAGATTAGCGTGCTTGTGAAAAAAAGACGTGAAGAAAAAAATCCAGGTCATACACCGTGACAGGCTTCTGAGGCAAATCCGTTTAGCGCGCGCACTGTAAACACCGCTGAGGCGCGATACAAACACAAACGTGTTCGTTCCAAGCGATCGAACTCTGACAACGCTAATTACACTCATGGAGTGGAAAGTGAGCTCGATATTTTTCCTGGTCTGTTTTTCTTTGTCCTTTACTTGTAGTTTCTGTAGTCCTTGAGTTTGGTCAATATTTGTTCGCACGGAGGATTTGGAAACTTCATGACTTCCCGGAGGCGTGGCCGTCACGTGACTGACTGTGAAACTCTTTTCTGTCCCGTTTGCTTTTAGCGCATCCGGATTCCGGACTCTGCTTCCGCCTCTATTGACGTCGCGCCTTTGCGTTTCTGGTTTTTCTTGCTTTAACGTTCGCTGATCCGGTGACAGAGAATATAAAGAAATCATTTGAAAGAATAATTTTACGTTTTTTTTTTTTTTTTTTTAATAATTTTAGTTTAGTCTTTGCATGGATGAATGTACACAAGCTGTGTGTGTGCGTGTACGGCATGTTCATTTTATTCTTAAAATAGCAATATTTAATTGTTCACATTATTTGTGTAATAGTTCTTTGCAGATTCATTAAAAAGAAGCAAAGCCTCTACCTTGTCCCTTTGTGGGAATTCTCAGAATGATCAAAGTATGAGAATAATGTCGAAAAACCGTTTAAAACCTGTTTGAGTCCATTTTATTGCCACAACAAAGAGAATGTTGCAAAACTAGTTATTCTTTCATCGCTTCGGTGAATCTTAATTGATTTAAATAGTTAACAGCAGTACTACATATGAGTAGCTATTTATGTAGCAGGTTTTCTATTTTTCTTAAAGAGAAGTTATGAAAGATTTAGCAAATATTACATTTAATATATGCTGTGGCCCATACATTGAGGAAAAAATTAAATATTTTATAGTTATTGATATGCAGTTCCTCAAATAACTAGATTACCATCAAAAAGTAGATTTAAAAAATACTATATTCAAAATACATATAACATATATTAATTAAAAACACGTACCAAATATCACGGACATATTGAAACTGATAATTTCGTTTATTTTCATAATTACAGCTGATATTATACATTTCTTAATTTCATTAATAAATATACATTCTTTAACCAAAACTAATTACTAGAAATGGTAAAATATGGAATAAAAAAATAAATAAAAATAGACGGCATGTGAGATATGTACTCTAATATGACACAGATTATTTTAGGCAAAATTGACTGAGAAAAAGAGTCGACAAAGAAGAACGCGTGAAGTCAAGAGTTCAGTAAAGTCGTTTTCATGTTCTCAATTTCCACCACTAGATGGCGTAGAAAGAGCAATCACATTTTTTGAAATGACAACAACACACATTTAACGTTTCAGTTTAATTCAATGACAAAAGTGTTCGCACAGGTTTCAAAACATCTTCATTACAGTCAAACAAAACACGTCACCACAACTCCTCATCTATTTCTCAGTAGTAGATCATTTCATGCACCTTCTGACAACACATTTACAATAAAAACCATGACAACCATTTTTCTCACTGACTTAGTGCAAAAATAAAGAGGTTTCCATGGACAGCCATGGACTTTAGAATTACATTTTTCTTAAACGATTAATTTACTTAAGCAATGGATGCAAGTTTTTGTATTTTGGCCGATAGAGAAAAATACAGAGGTACTTTCTTTCATTACTTAGAAAAAGTACTATAATGGAGGCACTTTCTTTAGCTTATTTGAAATAAATCAAAACAATATCATTTATCGTGTAAACTGGAGTCACAATTGCAATGGTAAACGTGGTAAAAAAAACAGGAGAGAAAAAAGGCAAGTTCAGCTCCATGATGTTAATAAGTTCTTTTTGTTTCGTTGAACACAAAGTGCATTTTAACAAGCTTTGATTTACTTGCGCCATGATCATCAGGCAGTTTCTTTCATAGTAGATTCAAATGCCCATTTCCATCACCAGTGTCCCAAAATCATTCTCGGAGCTTAAAAAACACAAGTGTAAAAAGACCCTTTCAACCCCAGAGACACAAAACGCCAAATCTTGTGTCTGAAATCAAGACAAATCCACACGAGATGACTGAAAACCAGTCTCTTTTGTAAAAAAAAAAAAAAAAATAATAATAAAATAAAATAAAAATAAATACAACCAGTGCAGTAAGGCTAAAAAGTCTCTGCGGAGTCTAAAAGCGACAGTTGCTGGAAGATTCTTATTAACAGTTGCAGTGTTTTAAGTTTTAGTCAAAAAAGCACATTAAAAGTCTCTAAGAATCCGTTTTAAAAAGATGGCACTCTGTGTACAAATCCACTTTGGTTCGGAAAGGCACTAAAAAGTCGAGTTTGTCCGCTCGATCATTTAGCTTTTCTTTGCTCTTCTTTATAATAAAAAAAAAAAAAAAAAAAAAAGGCTCCCGGATAATTGCACTTGCCTATAAGTTCTCACACTTGGAGTTACTGGAAGTTCCAGCGCTGGTGTTTGTCTCCAGCGGTGCAGCGTCTCATCTGGATGTCTGCTCGGCCTTCAGACGTGCGGTAGGAG
Organism: Paedocypris sp. Pulau Singkep; assembly: GCA_017309775.1. Taxonomy (NCBI): domain Eukaryota; kingdom Metazoa; phylum Chordata; class Actinopteri; order Cypriniformes; genus Paedocypris; species Paedocypris sp. Pulau Singkep. The sequence continues at coordinate 4,332,464 of MU204349.1, read as the reverse complement.
CTGATGCACATGTTGGACTGAGGATGATAAATGCTCCCGTCCTGAAAACACCGTGAAAAGAGTGATTAAAACATTCTGAGAAAAAGTATTAGTCAGTACTAATCTTGTACAAAAATTAATTCTTAAACCCGAATAACAATATTCATTATTAAGCAGCAACCTATTTGAATTTCTTACTATACAAAGCAAAACTTTTTTTTTCTGTTTGTCAAACAAACATCATGCATCGTCAGCATCATGCGTGAAAGCGTGAGGACCGGAGCGGCAGACTCACGTCTCGGAACTCCCACGTGATGCTGGAGGTGGTCGGGACGCCGTCTTTCGGACAGTGATTCATTCCGATGTGGGTCACGCCCTCCTGAACTTCAGCGCACAGCTCGGTGACGGAGTTGAAGCGGATCTCCTTCTGAGTCGTGTACTCAAAGTACTGAGGGAGAAAGAAAGAGCAGGTTTAGAGACTCGATTGGTGCTGATGCTGATGGGAAAGTGGAATCTTTTGATACGGTGCCAAAATCATTGATGCTTAAATTGCATCGCTGCATCAGTAGAGTTACACCACTACGGTTGATTTGTATGATTGTAATGAATGATCAAAAAAAAAAAAGTGTCTGCTAAATGACTTTAACGTAAAGTAAAGCATTAAAATAGGATGGATAAAAAAAAACATGTATTAAAAAAAATTATGAAAACAAATGATCTCTGAATCGAACCCATGATGCTGATGTTGCCAGCACAGTAAAGCAGTTTTAACAGTAAATATTAAATAAATAACATTAATTTAAAAAAAGTTATTCTAATGAACAAAATGTATATTTTATCATAAAATACAAATATAAAAAAATAGCATTCACTACCAAAAAGAAATGAGAACACGTGCTAATGTATCTAAACTTCACTTAAAGATCCATTTAAGAAAATACATTTCATTCTTATTTTCCGGCAAGATGATTTTGTCGAGGTTAGTTTGACAATAAAGAACTAAAGGCTCTGCTGTAAATTAATCATTCATGTCCCACTGAGTTTAAAACAGGAGAATTGAATGTCAAACTTTTCCTTTCTTTGCTGATTCAGCAATTACCGAAGTGCAGAAGCACATTTACAATCGAAGCCAAGTTAATAATTAATTAACGTTTCTAAAATGATAAGAGAGCAAAGGTACTCGAGATAATAACAGAAGCAGGATCTGAACCATTAACTTCACGTCAGTAATTTCAGGATAGAATTTCGTGGGAAAACACTTTTTTTCCCCACGCTGAACATCGAGTAGATTGACTCAAAAGAATAGCGTTAGGAAAATATATTTTTCGAAAAACAAAGTTGTTAAGCGACAATATTTTGTGGTTATATGGTCACCAGTCGCTAAGTAACTGGGTTAGTGTTACTAAAAAAGATTCAAGTAATTAAAATGCTTTTCCACTGAAAAAGTAATGTAACAAAATACTCATATTAACTTTTTAAATTTTATTAGTTACTTATAATGTACTTGCGTTATATTGTAATTATTATTATTATAATATTATTATAATATATAATTTCATTATATTATCTTGTTTGTAGAAGTATATAAATGATCACTAAAGTTGTAAAAATTATTACTTTTTAAAAGTAACTTCCACTGGTCGCCATACGCGTATACGTTAAAAAATACAATAAAATACAAATTACATTTCCGGTCCCAATTTGTCCCGATTACCCTGAAGTGACTATATATTTAGATGTTTATTAGGTTTCCATGGTTTCCACTCTTTCACCCTTAGCAACTTTGAAGACCAGTGATGACACGGGACAAAAGTGGATTACGTCCAAAAAACGTATTTATTTCTTCATCTTTAAAGCCACATTAAAATCAGCGGACAGGAGGGATGTGGTTACTGATCTAATAAAGGTTTCTTTGTTTTGTGACACATGCATCAAAAGGGATCTGATGTATGTCCAGCATCTGCTATCGCGGGTGTTGAGTAACTAAAAGTCAAATGCTGGTTTTTTAAGCTACTCGATAGCTCTGGCATTAATATAAAACCCCTTTTAATCCCTCTCTGAGACGTCAGGCTGTTGGGTAAGGAAGTGTGAAGAGCGAAGCCGTGTTACAAGAGGAGCCGCTGTTTCCACCTTCGACATTTGTCAACTAAAAATCTACTTAAAAGTTAAGAAACGAGATGGTCAAGTTTCAACTACTGTTGAGAACTACAACCCGGGATTAATTAGGAAAAAATATATACCGGTTATTCAAAAGTTGCTTACAAAAGGTTTTACTAAAAATCCAACTTTTTTGGGATTTGATATCTATAGTTGAATCTGGTTCATTGGAACACATCAATACGGAATCATTTTATCCCAATTACCGTATTTGTGTGAATATAAGCACCCCCTCTGATTTGTCAGGCACAAAATACCCCCCCCTCAAAAAAAAACATAAATAACAAAAAGTCTAGTGGTCAGAACTTCATTTACCAAGAGTCTTAGGAATATAAGCACCCACCAAGTGTTTGAGCGTCGAAAATTAAAAAAAAAAAAAAAGGGATGCTTATATTCGCATATACACGGTATTAAGTGGAAATTATAAAAAAAAGAAAAATTATAATTATAATTATAAAAAAATCAATTATAGAAAAAATTGATTTATAATAATTAAATTAAAACTAGATGACAGGCTTTGTAGAGGACACCACAATATCATTGTGACATTTATTGTTCTTATTCTTTTTCTTTCTCTCATTCGTCTCATTTAAGCAAATTTTATCCCAAATTAGGAAACAATTAATGTAACACAATTAGTTTTGGGAATTGAGAATTTGTCCCATTTAAGCAGCTTTAACCAAAAAACTGTTGTCCCTATGATATGGAAACCTACAAAAATTAGCTGCTCACACACACACACTCACACACACACACACACACACACACACACACACACACACACGCACACACACGCACACACACGCACACACACGCACACACACTGGAAAAAGTATGTGACTGATGCTTGAATTACCTGATTACCTCCCTGACCATGGCATCCGAACAGAGACAGATGAGCTCCTGTGGGGTTGTGATCTGGAGCGTTGTAGTCCAGACATTCAGAGTGGATTCCAGCACTACGCACCTAAATAAATTCATTTTAAAAGGAAAAATAAATGTCATTTTGAGGGCAAAAAAATAAATCTCCGCATAATGTGGCTTTAAGAAAGTCTCACAGCGCCGTGCCAGCCGGGCCTGTCCTGGGGCACGTGGAGGCCGGGGTAAACGTTCTTCAGATACCACTCGAAGCTCTTACACTCCAGCCTCTGCCGCAACAGAATCCTTTCAGAGATGTCCCCGTAAGATTCCTGTGGGAAGCAAAAGTCCGATGAGGATGACAAAGACGGCACTGCTGCTGGTCTGGGGATTGACTGTTAAATACTAAATTAAATACCATCTCATAATTATTTTTACCCATGTATTAAGGTCAAGGTTCACCGAGCTTACCCAGCCAGAGTACCAAGTGCCAAAAATGTGTTCTAAAGGATTTGGAATCAATAAAATGTGAAAATGTAATGTTAAACGTTGCCCACATGTATATACCTGCCTAATATTGTTGAAATAATTATTGCACACTTTCTGTAAATACTATAATCTTTCTATAACACTTCTCAAATATCACTGTGTGTCTCCTATGGGATATATTTCATTGAAAATTTAACAAATAACAACTTTTACAAAAAAAAAAACCATGAAAACTTAAAACGTTGCCCAAACTTTCGCTCCCCACTGTGTATATACTGTGTGTTTGTGTGTGTGTGTGTGTGTGTGTGTGTGTGTGTGTGTGTGTGTGTGTGTGTGTGTGTGTGTGTGTTTGTATGAAAAAAATAATAATAAAGAGTTTTGTTAAGCTTTCGCAAAAGTTTGATTGCATTGATTGCAAATATAAGGAATTTGTCCTGATGGATAAGGTGGTTCCAGTAAAAATAAGTATTGAATTTAAAACTAACAAAAAAATATATATATATATATATAAAATAAAGTAAAAAAAAATATTACAATTAAAAAAAATAAAATAAAATCCACACTTGTAGTCATTCTCTGTCGACAAAAAAAAAAAAAAAACAAAAAAACCCAATACTAGTTGCTCAAATGTCCCAGGAACCGGGTAAACAGGAATTCGGCGGACACTGGGTGTGGGAAAGAGTCACACTGGCTTTTTCTGTCATGGTTACAGTAAAAATCTGTTCACTGGGTAGAGAGAAGACCTTTAATGGCAGAGCAGAACAGAGAGAAACCCCCTCGGCTGTGGGGCAACATCATATGATGTCATGGGAATTTTGGTAATGATGGGAATCATTTGGTAATTTGGGAATTTTGGAATCATGGTAAATTTCATTACAAAGACTCTGATTGGTTGGTAATTAGGTGGTTTATCAAGTAAAGTAGGTTTTTAATCTTTTGGTTGCAAGTTCAACTCTTCCCAAGTCACAACAGTTCAACAATCACCTTCTCCTGAAAAATTCCGTCGAGAAAATGAAACGTACCTTCCGAGCCGGAGGGTTTCTGTTGTAGAAGTGCTGCTTGTACGAGTCCATCCAAACCTCGGCAGCACGGACCGTGTTCTGAAGGAAGTTGGAGCGGGCGTACGGTGCTTTCTTGGGGAACACGTGTCCCACGTGGGAGCAGGGGTGGATTTCCAGAGACCCTCCGCACTGCCACACCTGATGGGAAAACAAAAGCCCAACAACTCTAAATATCCCAACAGTTATTCAATTATTCCAAGTCAACAGTTATCCAATAATTTTTCACATTAACATTTTTTTTTTTATTATTAGTATTTTGTTTGTTGCCATTTCAGCTTCAGAGGCCATTTCATGGCATATACAATTTATACAAAATGTATTTTTTAAAATACGTACAAAAAAAACATGCAAGATTTTATCATGCCAATATAAATTCTGTAAACATATAGATACAAAATCCAAATAAACTTGTCAATGTGTATCTTTGACAAAAACTCTCTTTGATGGATAAACATTTAGAAACAAGTCTTTCAGTGTCTGTTGATTTAAAAAAGTCTGTCTCGTGGTTTTGAAACCAGGGCACTTCAAGAATATGTGCTTGACATTTAAAGCCACTCTGCAATTCTGGCACATTGGGGTTTCTTCTCCAATAAGTAGATGTCCATGGGTTAGTCTGGTGTGACCGATGCGACATCTTGAGTAAATGCCTCTTCGTGTCTCGATTTAAAATAGTTCCCAACTGCAGGTTGCACTTCAAAAAGTCCCAAAAACCAGTAAAATGAACCTGCATAAATATTCTAGACCGCCATGAGCGGATTGTATCGTTGACCCCGTTGTATCGTTTTTTGATTTAATTCATTCCGATGTAACCGTTATACTTCAAAAGAGAATATTATAGAAATATGGAATTTATATCTTGACAACCTTTATGACAACACGACAGAACAGCCGTTTAAATCCAGCGAGAGCCAAACAGAATTCCTTTTTATAGCCATGTTTCATCTTTAATCCTCGAATGCCTTAGCAAACCGTTTCCCATAAATTATACATGCGCAGCGTGCGGCCCCGAAAAGACACTGCATTGTATTCCCGTTTCTGTATGCATAAAATATTACTCCGCGGTGTAGCCCATCAATCTTCATTTTCCAGCTCGATGCAAAAAAAAAAGACGGCGAGAAATCAAACACGAGAGACACCTCCAGCTACTTATTCTGGAGCCGGTTGATAAAATTCACTAAATACCAGTACAACACACAAGAATAAAGAGTCTTACCCGAAAAGAAAGTTCCAGGTTTTCTCCTCCCCAGACCTCCATACCCATGTCATAGGTGCCCAGGTATTCAAAGTAGGCCTTGCTGACGGCAAATAAGCCCCCCGCCATAGTGGGAGACCTGCGGCAGCAAAGCACAGTCAATCATTCAACGTATATCCAAGAAAGAGCCAGAAGGCCTTGAGGTTTGCCTTAGGACAAGCCTTGAAGGGTCGTTCTTTATAATATCACATTGACTCACACAGTTATATACATTATGTTTCTCCAACTGACAAATGCATTTATACTAAGAACCAGTCATGGATTTACACTCAGGCTATGCAACTAAAATGTAGTGAGGATCAGTTCCACAATTAGTTTTGCGACAAAGGCGACTTCATTGTGTCAAATGTTCACATTCATACAAATTTCCAACTCAAACTGGACTTTAAAGTATTACTGGTATTATATATACCTGCATTTTGGTATTCAAAATACATGTAAATATAAGCCTAAATATAAAATAAATGTGATTATATAGCCAAGTAATCACAAACAAATGGGAATACGTTTAGTTTTTTTTTATCTATGGTTCAAATAAAAGTGTTACCTAAAAGTTAAGTTTGTTAAAAGAAGTAACAGAAGTTTTGTCAAGTATTTATCCAGAACTTTCCAGTAATTTTAAGTATCCGTATCAGTAAAGTATTTAACTATCAGTATCCAATAAGAAAAAACCGTAAACCCACCTAATAGGGTCGATTCTCGATTTGCGTCCTTTGCGATCAATTTCAGGCACCACGTGCCACTGGAACGTCAACCTCCAATCAAAGCCGCCCACCATCGGTTCCTCCGTCTGCATGTAAAACTCAAACGTGTTCCAGTCAATAGTGTCGATCACTGGACAGATGATGGTGGTCTCGTTTTCTGCAATTCTAAAAAAAAAAAAAGGCAAAAACAAAAAAAACCCCAATATAAACAGTTTTGTGCAAATTGTTTTTTTACTGTTTTTTTTTTTATTTATGTAATAATTTGTAAAAAAAGATTGAACAGACCTTTCCAGCAGGGGCTCGATCCAGCCGGGCACACACTCGCAATGACAGTCAAGAAAGGTGAGCACGTGTCCAGTAGCATAGGTGGCGCCGATGAGTCGTGCCCGTACCAAACCTTCTCTCTTTTTGGTGCGGATCAGACGAACCCGGTCCAGGTTACTGATGTACTCAGCCAGCTGAGACTTCAGATAACCTGCAATCCATGCAAAGATTGGCTGAATACCGCATTTACGTGAATATAAGCACCCTCTTGATTTTTCAAGCACAAAATAACATTTCTATTAATAGGCAAAAAAAAGCATCTCCTTACTTTCTTGATATTATGACTTTGCAGACACCTATAATTTCTTAATATTAATACCGTACTATTAATAATATAAGAAATAATTCTCTTAACACAACTTACATTTTTACAACTTTACAACTTTTTACATTTTTAACAAACCTTTAAACAAAAAATATATAAAAAACAAAACGTTAATTTTTCAATCGTTATTGTTCCTGAATTGAAATATGGAAAAACGGGCGTTTATATTTATGTACACGTTTGAAATATGCGCTTATAAGCACCGCCCCCTTGATGCAGAAATGCAAAAATGATGAAAAACAAGTGTAAATGTACGCACTGCAAAAATGATGAAAAACAAGTGTAAATGTACGTGATGCAGAAATGCTAAAATGATGACAAACAAGTGTAAATGTACGTGATGCAAAAATGATGAAAAATAAGTGTGAATGTACGTGATGCAGAAATGCAAAAATTATGAAAAACAAGTGTAAATGTAGGTGATGCTGAAATGCAAAAAAAGATGTAAAACAAGTGTAAATGTACGTGATGCAGAAATGCTAAAATGATGAAAAACAAGTGTAAATGTAGGTGATGTCACCTCTGTCGCTGAAATCATCCACGAGTATGATCTCTCTCAGCAGGACGGCCGGGGTGGTCTCCAGCACACTATGGATGGTTCTGAGCAAGGTGGACCAGGCTTCATTGTAAAATGCTATAACCACAGACGTGGTGGGGAGACGCTGGATGTCAAACTTCTTTGCTCTACATCTACAATTAAGAAAACAGACGAAAAAATGAAATCCATATGCCACCAGTCTTCCATCACACTCACAACGTGCCGTGTGCGTTTCACATGCCCTGAACTTCTATTCAGTCGCAAAAAGCCAATCCATCAACTTGACATTATTTTCGCTTTAGTCTGTCATCAGTGTAAATTCCTTCCATATAAAACCTGCAAGTAATCTTCATCTATTCAGAGTCGGAGAGGAGGAGGAAGAGCTTGGAAATAAACAGACACTGCAAAAATAAAGACTGAGACTGAAGGTGAAATAAAACAGTTCACAACACTGATACCTAAATTAATTACATTAAACTACCGCTATATCGCAAATTGAATTTTGTGGCGTCGATTTAGTGCAGCTTTTTGTAATTACTTCGCAAATTCCCTGGTTTATAGAATTACTGAAGTCTGCTGAAGTACTGAAGAAATACATACAGTAATTGTACTTACAGTATTTCGTTTTACACTTTCATACACACTATTTGTGCCAATCGGTTAATAATACAAGTTTTCAGGTAGTAACAATTTGCCCTTTGACAAGAATCCACGTGCCTCAACAAGACTTCAGAAAGCGAAGGGCGTCATGTCAGCAGATCAAGATCTACAACGTTGCCAAGAAATCCACTTCTGCCGCCTGTGATCTCCAGAAAAGTGTGTGATGGGCAACCAAAGCACGCTTAAAAGACCAGAGGGGCAAGAACGCATCCAATTTGTCCTACTTCATGTCTTCCAATGGGACACTTACTCTTTTCAGAGCACCTTGCTCATTACTAAGTGAGGAGAAGCGTGAAACAATTGCTCTTTTAGAAAGCCAGAAGCCGAAGAGCGCCTGCTCTTGTGTTTTCATTGTTTTACTTTACTTTTACTTTACTTTATAGTCATGTATCAGACGCTTTTATCCAAAGCGACTTACAAGTCAGTACAATTTTAATAAAATCCACAACTTCCTGCTTTCCCTGGGAATTGAATCCATGATCCAGTGTTCCATGGTCCAGCGCTCTACCGACTGAGCTTTTTTACAATGGCTCTCTCTTAAATTTGCATATTTTTATAAGATTTAATATATAAAGGACAAATAAAGGACATTCAGTTCAATTCAACTCTTAATAGTTAAGCATGTCATAAACCGTTTTGAAGGAAACACCTGGATCTCTGAAACGACTCAAAAAATTGGCCAGTAAACTGAAATTGTTCTTGAAGAGCATGGGCGTGGCCAATCTTAAGTGTGTACCTCCCAGTTAAGTACGCACACACTTTTTTGCGTCTAACTGGCATACTTAAGTATAAATCTACTTTGTTCGTTCGGATGCAAATGAAAAGCACGCAGTTTCGTTCATTCACATTTCTTGTCGTTTTTTTTTGCCTAAATTCAGTAGAGAGTAAAATACTTAAATTCTTTTAAAATTGGATACTTGGATTCTTGGAATTATTATTGGAGTAATTTTTACAGTAAGTTCATTACTCAAGTATCAGTACTTTTAAGTTCAAAAGTTTATTTATATGGCGCTTTTCTCAAGAAAAATGTTCATCGTTCTACTCTTGAGTAGTCTATTATTTTTACAAATATATCTATAAAAAAGTATTATTTTACTCAAGTATGGTTCAGGTACTCCAGTTTCTCCCAGTCATGTTTTTGAGTTGAGTGAGGAAACCCATGCAAACAGGATTGGTGATATACGTACTCATGCATCCTGTTGTCCTGAATGTGTCGATGAAGAGAGATCTTGTCGCTGATGAAGATGTTGATGGCGTAGCGCTCGATGCTCGCCTCCTCTTCTTTCTTCTCCTCGGTGGTGAGGGCCAGTTTCGTCGCTCTGCCATATTCTCCAGGAGAGTTTGGGTCAGGTATACGTTTCTCGTAAACGGGTCGCAGGAGCCTGTCCAGGTCCGCTTGAAGGTCACGGACCATAATGTTGCTCTTGTCAACATTGTGAGGAGGCGAGGGCGGTGAACGAAGGATGAGGAGGTAGAAGAGCCAGAACAAAGACAGGACGAAGCAGACCTTTGCCAGGAGAGCAAGCTTCCTCGAGCAGCGGATCCTCATGACCTTCACACAGCATCAGTCAAAGAGCCCAAGACTGCAAAGTTTCTGAAAGACAGGAGACGTGGGGAAAGTACAATTTTTTTTCAAGTCTTGAACCGTAACCCTCCTATTAAGTTTAGGTAAAATTGATTCTAAATATTTTTAAACATAAAATAGTTTTTTTTTTTGTTTACCCCCGCAACATGTTTTTGTTACAATGGTAATGTTCGTGTCAATTTGACCCTTCAGACAAAACGGAAGCTATAAAAAATCAGAAAGATCAAACACTATCTTTTTTTTTTTTCTTTTGTTTGTTTCTAACAATGAGATGACATAATACACCGCTGTCTCAGACTCACACACTCTCTCTCATACACACACTGTTTTGGAGAATGTTTTGGTTTTTAACACTATATGCATAATAAAATGGCCCCGAGTCAAATTTCCCCATAAACATTGATGTTCCTCTGAAACTAACTAATAGGAGGGTTAATTAATAGGAGAAAATATTTTTTTCAAAACCAAAATACTGAAGTGAAAGTAAATTTGAAGAGATAACTATAATTTCACATTTAATTTAAAAAGAAATCAGTCATTTACTTGAGGCACAAAAATTCAGTGTTTTGTGATTTTGCGTTGAATTCCGCAACTGCCGAACTGCGAAAAACTGGAGTCTGAATAAAGCAAAGCCGCTGAAAACCCATATGAAGAAACTCCAGCAGCAGTTCGATGACATTGAGCAATGAATCTCCATCTAAATACAGTCAAACCGTTTACAAAGGCAGGAAAGGAAAATTGCAAAACACGAAACTTGAATAATGGAACTAACCTCATAATGCCTGTATTTAACTGCAGCTATAATTGTTCCTTTATACGTTCAACTTTACAGAACAAAACTCGATGAATAATTCAGGGAAACTCAGAAATAGCAGCAGCTACATTCCACACTGAAAATGTATTTTAAACTAAATGTATTCAATTAAAGTGATAAATGTAAGTGTTTATGCCATAAATAATCCTGTCACGCTCTTTAAATTTAGTGTGCAATTATTCTTTAAGTAATTCAGTGAGAGTAGAAATTCTACTGGTCTATTGTGTGTTTTATTAGATCACTGAAAATATATATATATATATATATTAAATAAGAAAGTGAGTGTGATTGTCAATATGGCCAATATGAATATATTTATATAAAATGTGTGTGAAACCAAATTCAATACAATGTCTTATACGATATCAATAATGTGTTTCTTTTAAGTAACTGGAAGGATGAACTTGAGATTTTCCCATTCCATTTCATTAAAAACGTTTCCAATTCTATTTTATTCCAAACTTAATTTGTTTTTTAGGCCCTTTTCTTGTTTAGCAAATGCAAAAACCATCCCAAAGACGGTGACAGACGAGTGAAAAAGCCGTCTTCATGCCGTTTTGAGACAGTATAACACAATTCATAAGTCATCATAAGCATGAAAAAGCGTTCTCTTCAACGACGCCATTTGTCCTGTTTAAACACAGGCTGTTCTGACAGAAGTCTCACGCTAACCATCATCTCCAATCACCGAGCAACCCGACGGCCCGAGCACAGACAATCCATCATCATCCGAGGGTGACGGAGTAATCACATAATTGAGCGGCATTAATATTTCAGCAGGCTGGGATTGAGCTGAACATCGCTCTTGACAGACGTACAGTCTGGTGAAGTAATCCCACTCCTCAATCACAACACTTCAATCTTTTAACCCTACTGAAAGATGAATGCGGCCCGGGCGCACAAAGACACGCAGGAAATCTGCTCGGGACGTCAAAATGAAGCATTGCCGCATGATCTTTATCATTAGTGCGGGCTGTATCTTCAGCTTTATGAGACAGGGTAGCATATATTCTCATAAACACATGGTGAATGAGAGGAGAGAAGGATGCGATTACGAGGAGTGAGATTATGAGGTCACAAATTACTAAAAAGACTCAATTACAAGCAAACTTTAGCAAGACGGTTTTTCTCTGTACTACACAGAACTTTGTTTCAAAACGTTTGGTCGAAAACTAAAGGCTGGATGTCGATCTGCAGGACTTTTACATACATTTAAATAAATGTTTAAAATAGTTATACATGTTTTTACTTTTATAAAAATATGATATACATTTCTATTAAGATATATTTAAAAAAAAAAAAAATAATAATAATAATAATAAATTAGAGCTGTCCAAGTTATTTTTTTTCAACTAGACAATCACACTTCCCCAACCAGATTAATTGCGATCAATTGCAAATAATAATTTATTATTACAAATTATGTATTATTAATAAGTATTTTTATTATTAATAATAATAACACATATAGAAGCTTGTAATATTTACGTGTAAAATATAAATGAATGTAAACTCAACACAAAATAAACACTCGTTTAAAAACTGTAATATACTGTTTTTGACTAAACAAAACAATGGTCATAAAAATAAAAGTCGGTCATAATAACAAAAAGAAAAGAAGAATGCAGAGTTGCATCCAAAGAGCTCCATACCTACTGTGAAGAATGGTGGTGGAAACCTCACGCTTTGGGGCTGTTTTTCAGCACATGGACCAGGACGCTTAATTAATTAATGTGGCCATGTATCGTGAGATTTTGAGTGAAAAACTTCCATCACCAAGGACACTGAACATGAAACGTGGCTTCAGCATGACAATGGTCCTAAACACACCACCCGGGCGACAACGAAGTGGCTTCGTAAGATTTCAATGCATTTCAAGGTCCTGAAGTGGCCTGCCAGTCTCCAGATCTCAATCCCATAGAAAATCTTTGGATGGGGTTGAAAGTCAGTGTTGCCCCAAAGCATCACTCCACTAGAGGAGATCTGCATGGAGGAACAGGCCAAAAAAAGAGCAGCAGTGTGCAAAAACCTTGCAGAGACTTACAGAAAACGTTTGACCTCTGTCAAAGTACTAAAACAAAGTACTGAGGTGATGTTTTGTTAAATTCTTTAAAAATACTACAATGTGATTTTGTGGATTTTTTTTTCCTCATTTTGCCTCAGTCTCATCTTTTTAAGTGGAAGAACTTGCACGATTGGTGGCTAAATACTTTTTTGCCACACTGTAAATATGTAGTACAGAATAACAACAACAACAACAACAACAACAACAACAACAACAACAATAATAGAAGAGACCTCTATTATTTATTTATTACAATTTCTATGCAAGACACTAATCTCGATAGGCTGGATAGATGTAAAAGGGTGTGTTCTTCATTCATCATTGCACTAAACAAAGTACAGTAAATGGAAAGTAGTGCTGAGAGCGACACGTGTACAATTCTGAAGACTACGACTACATTTACACCCAAAGTGCCTGACGAAAGTAGAGTGACTTGCTAAACAAGTGCTTCGAGACGTCCCACAGAACGTGACTTTACAAGTGTGAAATCCATCCAAAGTCTGAAAGATGATGCGAACATTGCGACTTTTCTGTACATCACTAAAGAACTCAAGGTATAGCTCTGTGGCTTAATCACATGCTTTATCATCATTTATACTCCAATCGTGACTCAACAGTTCGTATTGAACCGGCCAAAGAACTCAAACTGGTTTCTCAGCAGGTTTAGTTGGTCAATATGCTTTGGTAGAAGAAACCCTCCCATCATTAACTTAGCAAGGGTTGAGATTTCCAAAAGCAATTTCAGGTTAAGTAGATCATAAAGACCATGAGGACCAACTCAGATCAACTTGGCTTAGAATGCTTCTGGGAAATTCATCCAGGTGGAAGAGAGCTAACCTCCTTATGTTCTAAGCCGGTTCCTTTACTTCCTTAGCATCAACTTCTCTACTTTATGTGCTGTCGTTCTCCACTAATGCATTACACAATCGATTTAACCCAAAATATACACACATAGAAGAACACAAAAAAATTCCCTTGAAGAATATTAAAGACATTATTTCCATTTAAAAAGTGGCATTTCAGAAATTAATGTGACACACCATGTGACTGTTAAGGCACTTTGTAAATTCCATTCCTTGACCTGACATGCCATGTAAATATGTAAATAATTCAACGTTTCAAAGCAATGTATTCCTCGTACTGTACTTTTACTCTAGATACGAAACAAACCAGGTATTTATCACATCATTTCACACATGTGTTGTTCGGGTTTCGAACCAAACATCCAAAACACGTTTAAATGAAAAAGTGACACAGGCTTTGAACTCCAAATCGCGAGTGACTCGGTCTGGAGCTAAACATGGTAAATCTTTCTCCACACACAGAGCCAGATCAGTTCCAAGCCTGGTGATCTTACCTGATCTCCTCATGCTCTTCGTCCGAAACACAACGAGCTGCTCACATCCTCCTCCTCAAACGGTCCCTCGAACAACAAACCCTGCCTCCGACAAACAACCGCGAGCGCGAATCGCCAATCCCAGCGTCAATCTTCGCCAACGTGCGGCTCTGGGACGAGTTACATGGCCGGAGTAAATGTCACGGGTTTGTGTTGCGCCGGAGCTCAGGAAGTTTTAGATTTGACACTTCATAAAGTGAACCACGTGACTGAAGCATTATGGGAAAGCCAGAGTTCAGTCTCCGGTGTGCGTGAGTGCGCGTGTGCGCGGCGGTTGCCCACACACAAGAGCCTTTATGGCCGCTCTGCGATGGCTTTTCTAACGTGTTAATTCACATTTTGTATTTACTACTTATGGCGGGGATTTTTTTTGTGTGTGTTTATGAAGGGTTGTGAGCTGCTAAATTCGGCATCGATCACTTTTTTACATTTCAGTTCTTAAGAAAAAAAAAGTATAAACGTAAACGTGATCAACGTAAAGATGATCGTGAATTAGATTAATAGGGTATTTTTTTTTTTTTTTAGCGTGTGTTTGTTTTCAAACTGTGTGCGTCGGGGTGCGTGCGCGCGCGCGTGTTGGTTTTAGAGGAAATATGCTTTAAATGTTTACAATTCACAAACGCCCTCTACTTGCGACGAGCCTCCCATCCGGTAACGTGGCAAGATTTCCACGTGTGACATGACTGTGTTAACGATGAGTATCACTTTACTACACCAGCTCTACTGCGGATCCATACATTTGTAATTTTAACGCATACACCGAGGACCAGAATGAAATCTGGCGTGCACGGTGATATCCTTTAAATATATATTTTTCTAATTGAACAGTGGTAATGTCACACCACCGCAATGATTAAAGATAATTATTTACACAGCGGAACGTGATCCGGGTCGCGGCCATTGGACAGTGTGGGACTGTTGCTAACTGACCAATCAATGACTCTCATTTGAAGCAGTTCATATTTGACATCTCTCTCTCTCTCTCTCTCTCTCTCTCTCTCTCTCTCTCTCTCTCTCTCTCTCTCTCTCTCTCTCTCTCTCTCTCTCTCTCTCTCTCTCTCTCTCTCTCTCTCTCTCTCTCTCTCTCTCTCTCTCTCAACATCTATCTGTTTGTCCATCCATCGATCTGTCTGTCTGTCTGTCTGTCTGTTTTTACATCCGTCTATCCATACATGCATACAAGCAGTACATGAATTCATCAGTACAGTGCTCATTCAAACTGTATTTGCAATAATTTATCACTGCTTCAATCATCCTTTGATCAGGAGCGCCACCTAGTGGTTAATAGATGGAACACTGGGTTTTTGTGTTCTATGGTCTTTTACCCGAGCATTTTGGCATTAATATCCTTGAGAATGTTTCGTTTCAGCAGCAAGACGAAGTGAGTTTTACTATTCTTCAACACAAGAATCCCGGGACATGTCTAAATACCCTGGGTGGCCTGAGAAGATCAGAAATACGAGCAGATTAATCCGCCAAAGCCAGACAGATACCAGAATTCCTCCGATTATTCGACCTCTCTCCAGAAGGTCACAGGTCAGGTCTCACAGGCCAATCTCCAGCAAAGGTCATCCGATGACCTTGCAGAGGATAAAAAGATTTAGGTACCGAAAAAAGTGCAAGCAACTTCCGTCCTCACAATGAAGGACACGGTCAGGGTGAAGCTCACTGATATGAATTTCCCAGGGGGCCGTACTTTCACACAGTCTGATTTATTAGCGCGTAATGGCCGGTCCCAATAGCATTAGCATATTAATAGTCAGCAGTTCAAACCTGGAGTTCAGCTTTCTTTAAGAGAAAAACAAGATGCCCGGCGATCATGGTGACTTTGTTCTCCGTCCTTTGACTATACGAGGGTGAAATCATTGAAATGGCCTTAATCCCGAGCAGCCAGAACCATTTCAAGGTTAAGGCAACGTGCCATTTAGCCATTCTGTGTGGAGAAGAGCGGTTGTGTCTGCAAGAGTGAAAATCGCAATGTGTTATACTCACCATAAAAAGGCTTTTAGAGGACAAACTGTGTGACCCCAACAGAGCCCGTCCTCACAATGTGTTTGGATCGACGCTTAAGCTCCAACAAAATACCACGGAAACCTGGATTGTGCATCCTGGCAACCGGCAGGATTTTGTTTGTTCTGAATTATAGACAAAAAGCAAAAGCGTAGATGGATTAAGCCATGACGAAGAGCTCATTTTCTTCTACAGAGACATTATATGGTCTCCTACTTGGCTGGTGTTCAGAACGTTCACACACAGATACACACACCTACTAACTTTTACTTTAGGACCTTTTAAAGCAAAAAATAGCAGGAAAAAATTAATTCCCTGAACAACACAAGATTAGTGGTCAACCATCATCCTATCTAAACATCCTGGATGGCTGGTCAGCCAATCACAGACCTCCACACACCTCGAATGGGGAACTATGTCTCCAAAGCACTTGACCCACATAAACGATGGGAACATGAAGCGCTCTGAGGCCCGTGCAAATACGGAAGAACATTCTTCAACCTTGCTGGAATTTAGGTTCTGTCTCGCTGTGAGGTGACAGCAGAATCAAGAGAAAAAAGAGAGATATGTTCAGAACAGAATATATTGTCAGGGTTTCAGTTGCCATGGTGTGGTAGAAGCATGGGGACTCTTAATTTGACAGCTGTCACATGATGTCTTGTTTAATGTTGATTTAATCATGCTATTAATTTGTTCATTTGCTTCTAGGTTAATTTCTTATTTTGTTTATTATTTTTATTATTATTATTATTATTATTATTTAAAGTCTGTGTTTGGGTCTGATTGGGTATGTTCATCCAGCAAATGTTCAGCCATATAGTATATATATTCTCCTGTATATAAATTATCCTGTGAGGTATTTCTACCAATGCATTTCCAGATGTGTTAATCTTGACATGCTAGTCTATAGTTCATGTTTCAATCTATTCTTGCTAGTTTTTGTGTTGGTTTTCAGTCGTGGTGTCCACTTATGTTCCATTCTAAGACGTTTATATGTTTCTATTCCCCACCTCACCCCTAATCTACACCGTGTGTGTTTGACCAGCACCTTAGAATACTCTACTAGTAAAAAAGCAGATGTTGAAGTAATGATGTGTAGAAGCAGAAGCTTGGTGAAAGCGTGCCATCATCCAGCAACAGAGAATAACAGACTAGATTCATCTGAGAGTTTGTACACGACTATGATCTGGCTCCTGCAGATGAGACCCCGTGACTCTGCCTGTTTGCTCCTGATAACACTGCTGGAATTGTTCCTCGCTTCACTCCCCCTCGCATTTATCAAAGGCGAGCACAATGACATCCTTCACTGCCGCTGCGCGTTGAGATGCTTTCATGGCTGTTGGCTATCAAACAAATGAACATCTTCGGCGCTCACACAAGCATCAGCTGCAGAATTTCAGCCGAATTCGGATGATATTGTGACAAAATACGTCTATTTCAATGTTATAAACAGAACAAACCTAGACGCCCTAATCTAGTCGTGCTTTAACACCAAGGTCAAAGGGTTATCTATATATCTATCTATCTATCCATCCACCCATCTATCTGTCTACCTACTTATGTCTATCTGTCTGTCCATCCGTCCGTCTGTCGTCCGTCCTTCCATCTATCTATCTATCTATCTATCTATCTATCTATCTATCTATCTATCTATCTATCTATCTATCTATCTATCTATCTATCTATCTATCTATCTATCTATCTACCTACTTATCTGTCTGTCTGTCTCTATCTGTCTATCTATCTCTGCCGTCTAGTATCTATCTATCTATCTATCTATCTATCTATCTATCTATCTATCTATCTATCTATCTATCTATCTATCTATCTATCTATCTGTCTGTCTGTCAGTCAGTCAGTCTGTCTATCTATCCATCTATCTACCCCTCTTTGTCTGTCGATTTATCTATCAATATCATCCATCCATCCAAAAACTATTAGAACATCAAGACAGCATTGACCACCAAAGTGGGTTGAAAGTGCCCAGTATATAACGCAGCGGTGATGGGTAATATGGCCGCTGACAATGGAAAACGATTGGGAACGTAAGCCGGTAAACACATTTTTCTGTTGGCACAGCGATGCTCCCTGCACCATGGGGCGTAATGAATAAACTATGACTGTGGCGAGAAAGTGAAATCTTGTCAGCAGTGTGAAATAGTGGCTCAAATAGAGTCACCTTGTCTGGTTTCCTCCATCCACCTCTTCGGTCTTTAATATTTAACTATAAAACCAAACAGGCTTTATTGTAAAGACATTTGAAATTAAAACTTTGAAATTGATGTTTTTGAAAAAGCTGGTTTGTATCCTTGTCTGGCCTTTTAAAAAGTGTTTTATTTTTTACACTTTTCTTCTATTAATTTGCAATGGGTCACCATGTGCAATCTTTACTGCTAAAAATATATTTAAAATGTTCAGTCTATCTTTTTCACCTGCTGTTGTCTTTATTGTTATATTCCACTTTGAATTTTGTATCACGCTGGCAATGTTTGTGTTTTAAAGGCTCTTCAGGAAGCAGACGTAATAAAACCATCTCATCCTCTGCACTGTCACAGCTGAACGCTTTAACAGAAACGCTCAGCGCTTCCAGAAGGACGTCCAGATATCCTGACAGTTAATCTTGCGTGTCATTTTTTGTTTTACTGCATCAGAAGGTCTTGACACTTGGACAACAACACTTGCGATGTGACTTGACTGGTCACACATTCCCTTACGTTTGTTTTCACACTGGCACGCAAATTGTTTTTTCTTGAAATTCTGAGCTAAGAATATGTTTTTATTTATAAAGTACTTTGGCGTCACAGCGCCTGATAAAAAAAAAACAACAACATTAAATGAAATATTTATCACATGCTTTTATCCAAACTGCAGTGCAGCTCACTATGGCTTCCTGTAGCTCGGTCAGTTGCGTGTGATGTAGTAACACCATCGATTCAGAGTTTGACAACAATGCTAAGTTTGGATAAAGTACTAAATGCTAATATGCACTAAAATAACTTCTTGCTTGCCCAGGGAACCGAACCCATGACCAAAGGTGTTGCTAACACTATGATTGAGACAGAGAAGTTACACAAAAGTCTTTTGTGCTCTGTAAAACTGCATTAATGCGATAAAAAGTGGTTTAGCTTAGCATAACTCACAATTGAATGTGTAAAACAATGCTAACATGCAATAAAATAATTGCTAGCTTCTCAGAGACTTGAACCCACAACCAAAAGTGTTACTATTACTACGCCCTTTGTCTGAGACATAGGAAAACTACACAGAGGTGTTTTATATTGTCTTGCCTTATTTATATTGCCTTGACCTTAGTTAGCTTAGCATAGTTCACTGCTGTGTTAATCAATGCTAACATGCACTATAACAGCTTTCTCTGAGAATCGAACCCAAGACCAATGGTGTTGCTAACACTAAGCTACACAGAAGTGTTTTATATTGTGTGAAGTAACCTAAAATCATGTTTCTGCTTTTACAGAACCCTTGTAGCTTAGCATAATTAACTCCTGAACGTGTAAAACAAATGCTAACGACGTGCACTAAAATAGCAGCTTGCTTTCTCTGAGAATCGAAACCAAAGTGTTTTATATTGTGTAAAAACCTAAAATTGTGTTTATGCCTTGCAAAGCCCCTTAAGCTTAGCGTTCAAGACTGACCTTGAGTGTGTAAAACAATGCGAGTGAACTTTGCTGATAAAGAGCTTGATTTATAGATCTGCTGAGATGATGCTGTGTTTGTGCATTCACATCAGCACCTGCTTTGATGAAACGCAACCAGATGAGCACACACCTAAAGGACGTGGAGGCAGGCCAGCGGTCCACCAATGAGAGCAGCTCATCTTACAATGCAAAACAAACCCCGCCATTACTCAGAAGCTACGCCACAATGTCAACTTCTACTGCAAAGAAGAACATTCCAGACTTACACAGAGCCGAGGAGTCTTTGATATGCAGGTCACAGCGAAAGGCTTTTGTCTCATGTCATATATCATATTCACTGCTTGATGATAATTATGGAGATTTGTATAAATCATGCAGCGTGTAAGTGTGTATTCCAGTTGGTTATGAATCAAGCAGGCATCTCTTCAGCATGTACAGTACGATGATTTTCAAACCTTGTGTAATTGGGAAATTATATAAGATATTAGGAATTCCACAGTCCAGCTGTCATTCTGTACAAATTTTTTTTGGGAAATATAGACATTTCCAAACATTTAAAAAACGTATTTTAGCAGGTTAGGACAACTTTGTGCCTTCGATAATGATTGTATTGCAAATAACTCAATGTTTTACTAGTTTGTACACATCAAACGGTGAATAAGATATTGAATCATCAGAAAGCGCAGTAGCTTGCCAAGGAAAAGTACAGTGGAGGCTTTTAAAGAAAGACGCACAAGGTCACCCTGATGCATAATTCAGGCTAAGTTTATTTTACGGGTTTAAATTGGTCGTTTTAAATCACTTGCTTTTGGCTTAGGGAGGATTCAGTTGGCAGAGCAGCAACATGATCTGAATATTTACACAGGTGTGCTTTCATGCATTTCTTGGCAAAAAAAACAAAACTTCCCTCGGCTATTGTAAATGATTCAATATCAAAGTTTCTCTCAAAATAAGACTGAATAAAATACATAATTTAATAAAGAATAAAATGAAGAAATACAAAATGAAAATTTCTCTCAATGGATCCAATTGTATAAAATAAAGACAATTGTTGGGGAAGATACAAACAATTCAAAATAAAAAATAATAATAATATAAAAAAACAATTTGCATGCATTATTTGAGCCGTTATTGATAATTGCTGAGCTACGTAATCTTTAAATCGGCTACAGACCCAGACGATTGAGTTTAATATAAAAACAAAGATTTGCATCCATTGTTCCAGTCTTTGTAACACACGTACACACATATGTTAATATTTCAACTTAATTGATTTCAGAGCCGACACATCTAGCCAAAACATTGATTTAGAATAGAATAGAATAGAATATTGACATTTATTGTCATTGCATCACTGGGTTACAATGAAATTAAGAACACTACACATTTTGGTGCAACACAAGGAAAAGATCACACAAAATAAAAATGTATGAAAATGTCCATAGATTAAGCTAAAATATAAATAGTACCTCAAGTAGAAAAAAAATAAAATGAGAGTGAAAAATAAACATATTCATGAACATTTTCAATAAACAGAGTAAGCAGTGATATAGGAAAGTTTGCTTATTGCACGGGGGAATAAAATGGTGTATTGCACTAGTTTGGTAGAAAGTTTAATATTTAAAATGTATGAATATTCCTCAGAAAGGAACACGTCCTTTATGGCTCCACGACGCAGATTGCGAGTGAAGGTGTGGAGAACGCAGCGGTTCCACTGGCTGCAACACAAGACACGAGCGGGAGTGAAGGCAGCTCCCATGTCCTGTGTTGCAGCCCCTGGCCCGGCCACAGGTCACCTTCATCCCTCCTGCCTCTTCCTTCCTGCAAAAAAAAAACACACACATGAGAGATCAGTCATTATTGCACACACTGGGTCACTTTAAACTTAAACATACTTACTACCTGGATCACTTGAGTCACTTTTTCTGTATTTTGCATTTTGTTTTTTTTCCCTCTCTTTATATTTGTATTCATATTTTATCTTGTACTGTATATTTATCCTGTATTTTTCTTATTTGTATTTCATTCATATTTTATCTTGTATATTTATCCTGTATTTTTCTACCTTATTGTATTTTCATCTTTTGTATTTTATTCATATTTTGTCTTGTATGTTTATCCAATATTTTTGTATTTGTCTCTTTTATATTTGTATTCATATTTTATCTTGTATATTTATCCTGTATTTTTCTCCCTTATTGTATTTTCATCTTATGTATTTTATTCATATTTTATCTTAGCTCTATTTATCCTGTTTTTTTCTTCCTTAATGTATTTTCATCTTTTGCATTTTATCTTACCTCTATTTCTATTGAATTGTATTGCTTTTTTCCTCCTTCTCTTATTGTTTTGTACTGTTACCCCCAAACTATGTTTATATGCCGGACGATGGCAAAATACACTTCACTTCACGTTGTTGCAAAATAATTGTGTGTGAAAGATTTGAATTTGATTTCATTTGAGATGCATGAGTGATGTGGATGTAAAAAGGGATGGAGGTCGGTTTGAACTCTCGTCACCCAGGCCCAAAAATATCCTTCCTGTTTAATTGTAAGCGAGTAGCCCTGTCCCTCACACATGACCACGTCCGGGGAACACGCCGACACTGGCCTAAATTGAATAAAGCGAGGTTAATGACATTGTAAGGCACCTTCCAGCAAAGGCAGAGAGTCTCCGGAGAGCTTCCCCCAGACATCCACCAAAGTCAGAGCCAAGCAGCTCCATCTCAAGCCCAGAGGTGGATGCAAAAGGAGGGCAACTTGGAAATTGGGTGTAAAAACACATTCCTGGAATAACTCATGCACGGCTAAAATAATTTGAACATCAGTCAACTACTTTACTTGCGTTGAGGACTAATACTTCTTTTTACATATATTTTTTTGGTAAAGCTACAGTAAATCAATAAACGTCAAGTATTGTTTTGTAGATTCAAATCACAACATTTGTAACTAATAATGACAAATTATTAATACACATTTTCAACAGTGTGGTGAATTTAACTTCATTTCCCAGAATCCCCCTGGTTTCTATCCTAATTAACAATGTTTGCTCATATTTATCCACAATAATTATTGCATTTAAGCCCATGTTTCATTCCTGTCTTGTTACTTCTACATTATGTGACAACATGTTTACAAGCAGACGTTCTGTTCTACTTTCCCTGGTTTCTCCCTTCTGCCTTCAAGAGCAAACGCTAAGGCACGACACTAATGCAGAAAGGAGTTTAACCTACTTCTAGAACTGCAGGGAGACGCGCTGCATGACATTTCAGCAGCCAAGGACGACCAGAAAACAAGGTGAACGACAGGAAGAGCTGGCACCAAAAATCTGTGGGCAGACAAAGTGATGAAATACAACCTGGATTCAGTCAGATGACACAGACCTAGAAAACAGATCTACCCTCCAGAATATGAACCCGCAATATAAAACGCAGAAGTGTTAGATATCAACCTGAAAAGAAAAAAACACAAAAGAATGGTTTACTGTATAGCCAAAAGCCCAATACAACCATGGAATAAACCAAATGAAAAAGCATAGCAACTGCTGAAACCCCAATCGATGAAATAAACCAAATAAAACCCCAAAAAACAATAAAAACTCCAAAACAATGGAATAAATCCCAAATCCCAGAAAGAAATCCCAGAGCAAATAATTGATTAAACCCCAAAACAAGAAAACAAGCCCGGAAACACTAACCACTCCAAAAAAGAAATAAACCTCAACACCCCCCAAAACACTCAAATCAATAAAAGTAGCCCATAAATGCAAATAAAACCCCCTAAAATAAAAGAATAACTCCCAAAATAACAGAATAAGCCTAAAACCCTCAAAACAAGAGAATAAACCCAAAATCACAGTAAAGCCCCGGACAAGTGAATGCAAAGAGTTAAAAAAAGACATTAAATAGGATTTAATCTGTGGAACTTTTGACGCATTTAATCAAGCCCTTGCAAAAGCAGCTTCAGGCGACTAGAGAAAGTTGTAATTAAAGAATTGATGCAAGATAATGATCACCAACGCACAGAGAGGAACAGAACACAGACGTGTCCGGCCTAACAAGAGCGTAAAAGCGCTTATTATGGCACAATAATCTACTGTACCACACACAGCTATTAGCCGCACGTGAAGAGTGTGTGTGTGTGTGTGTGTGTGTGCTCCAGAATCTGGAACTGAGCGCGTGGGCAGCGATCCTGAGGTCAGTGTGTGTGTGCGCTTGGTCTTCTGAAGAGCTCACAACAAACACTCCTTCAGCTCTTCTTACCAGCTACACAATGGCTGTTCAGATTGGAACGTGCCCGACTGACAGACGTCCTTTTTCTGTACCAGGCTCGACTGTTCTGAATCGCTGAAAGAACTCTCGGAGAAAGCGCTCGATTTGATGTCAAAAATTCATTTATATACAGAAAATAATTACATTATTAGAATATTAATATATTTTGGTGGTTGGCTGCACTATGAACATTTATTCGCCCTTGTGTGTATATAATTTTAGTAGAAAGTGCATTTCAAGTTGACTGTTTATTATTGACGTCATATTAGACATATTATTACCGCATTGTAACGACACGTCATAAAGTACAGTATTTTATGTTGAAGAACATGTCAACATAAAGAATTTAAAATTGCATTGGCTGGATTTTCTTTCTGGTGAACCTTGAGAAAAAACTTGAAAAAAACAAATATGTCTCCCTTAGAAAACCAGCACAGCACACTCAAAGTAACTCATATACAATTTATGTTTAATTGTAGGCATTAATTGTGAGAATGAATACTTATTAAGTATTAGGAAATATATCACAGAAATGTATATTACGTACTAATGTTAAATTTGCACATACATGACCTATTACGTACTATGTATAAATTAAAATGGAGTATATACAGCAATACTAATACATGTTTATATATATTATTACTGTATATACGTATATGTATAGACACATATGTATACATTAATTTTTGTTGTGAGACTAATAAATGTTTCTTATTCTTATCACACACACACACACACACACACACACACACACACACACACACACACACTGTACACGTATATATAAAAGCATCTCACCTCCATACAGCTTTGATTGTCTGGTCTCAGCAGAATCAGAGTTGGTGTTGCATTACATATTCTTTGAGACTCACTCAGCGCTGCCTCCTACAAGCCGCTCCAGCGTTTCCAGTCTGCTGACAGCACACTTCATCCCCCTCAAGATTTTGGAGCTGTGTAAGAGAAAACGCTTCGTTCGACAAGACAGACAGTTTTCTCCATTAACAAACAGCACAAAAACAGAAGTTGCTCTAGAAGAGAAAAATCAAAAACACACGAGGGCATCTTGCACCTGCGATCAGCATCACAAGCAGATAACACACACATAGGAAATGTTTCTTCAAATATGTCCAACGATCCACTGAGACTAACTGAGATTTAAAATGTGAAAAATGATAAAAAAGGATTTAAGAAAGCCTGTCCAAGACTTAATGAGAAATTTTATGTTTGCGACAAGGGCACCGACTACATTTGCTGAATGTTAAAAGAGTGAGAAAAAAAATCTACAAATATTTTAAGTATAACCATTACAATAAACACTAAGAAATTAACATAAACGTTCACGTTTATTTCACCACTGCTGGTGGAATGAACACGGTTGTACATTTACATAAGGTCATAATTAAAGTCGTCACCCAGTACAGTCGATTTAGAACACTTGACCGTTTAGTGATGATGAGAAGAAGTGGTGCTGATGCTGCGCCTACCTGGAGCTGAAGTTCGGATGGCGCGCATAGACACGCAGCACACTCGCGGTTCTCCTAAACACACGCATTAAACGAGTGTGTTCAACTCGTACCTTGTTCTCTTGCAGGTCACGTCAGAAGATACGCCTCCTACACAACACCACGCGGTCAGATGGCTTCCGCGCTCACTAGTCACTACTGTCTCTATGCGCCCGCCCGCCTGAGTGCGCGTGAATCTGAATCGCACGTGAACGCGCGGTGCTTAGTTGAACCTCACGGTTCTCGTGAGATGACGACACGTAATTATAATATTATATAATATTATATAGAATAAAAATATTTGAATAAAAATAAATACATTTATAAAATATATCAATATTTTGCTATTTAAACGCCTAATGTGACACTCTAATGTGATGAATTTGACAAGTTATTAAATACAAAATTTATTCAAATCACATTTTGATCAGGGATATTTATACACACGTAGCAACATAACAGTTTTCCACATTTAAATAGGCAAAACAAGAACTAGTACTATTTTATATAATATCGAATAATTTATTGTATTATAATGGAATATATTTCTAATGTACTCTATTGCATAAACATCAATTAAACAACTTTTCAGTTGTTTTTTCAATACAATCTGCATGAATACTTGTAATGCTTAGCTCACATTATGAATTGTCAATACATTTTGCCAACACAAAATAACGATTAGCATTCGAATATTTAAATGAAAAAAATATATACTTCTTAACACAGTTAAAATGCGCTAAAAACGACTGTGTGACATACGTATATTCGAAGCGATTTAACCTATGACCAACTCCAATTCCCACAATTCAAAGCTGTTTCCTGTGGGGCATTGTGGGTACATTTTAAAGCAAACGTTTCCTGTAGTCACATGTAAAGCGAATGTGTTTGCAGCGCTTTAGACTTAGCAACATACGACTACATTGAGTTTGATTTCCAAAAATCGTGTTTAATTCATGGCGCTGTGTGTTTTTACAATAAACACATCACGTTTGTAATACTTAAAAACGTGCGCCATGACTTGTGAGTTTTTAGCCAAAGCATCTCTGTTTTACAGAGACATCTGCCCTGAAGAGTCACGGTACCTCATGTAAGTATGTTTAAAAACACATAATTTGCGAATGACTAAGACAAAAACCAGCATTCCCGATCTGTTTGATAAATAAAATGCCTTCAGATTATTTAGTGGTTGAACAAAGTGTTGTGGAACTCTTGGGAAACCCAGAAAATGATGGTATAGATGGTATATCAGAACCTAAAGTGATCCGTTTGCTGTCAGAACAACGTGTCAGGATAAGGAATTTTAATTTAATTTCTGCATGTTAAGCTCATCCTATGGTCACATTTCATCAGTCACATGGTCATATGAGGATTTTGTTCACACTTGGGTCTCTTGCCAGTGTTGTTGTTTTGAGTGTGAGTCTTGTGTGTGTGTGTGTGTGTGTGTGTGTGTGTGTGTGTGTGTGTGTGTGAGACTTGAATGGTTGGAAGTGCCATGAGCTTCTTTACTGATAAACTTAATCCCTGCCAGTGCTGTGATTGCAACACCAAAGGTCACGAGTTATTCGAGTTCAATTCCCACGGAAAGCACGCGTTTTCACCATACAACATCAATACGGTACATAAAGTAAAATTAATAAAGGAGTTTTAAATAAAGCCACCCGATAAATGAAGAAATGTAAGCGCAGCCTTCACTTATTAATTGCAGCCTAGCTTACACTTAATATATTACACTTAAATTATTATTATTTCCTTTTTTATATTATTTAGTGTTAGTTATACACTATTAAAAGTATCCATCAATAATACATGTCAAATGTTGAAAATTGTTTTAGCATACAAGTAAAAATTGTACAAATTTGTTTCTAAAGTCCGGGCTTGTTATTATTATTATTACATTTTATTATTATAACTATTATTCATCAATAATACAAGTCAGTGTGTAAAAATAAAATTCTTACCTTTTTTTTTTGCATACATTTTACAATTTACATATTTTTGCAAGAATTACAATTGGCTGTCCAAGGTCTGTAATATTAAGGAAGTGTAAAACGCCAGCATAAAATAGAAAAGAAGTGTAAAGCAATGAACGTATGACCAATTCTAATCAATTTAAATGCTAAATTCCAACACAACAAGCCTCTAAATAGTGAAAAATTATTAAACCAAACAAACAAGCCACAACTAATTGAGAATAAAAGGCAGATTGTCACTTCCAGCCACCTTTATCTCATTTTCTAATCAAACTAATTAAAGCAAAATGACAAACGACTTAATGAGTATAACGAAGAAGAAGGCCATTAACGGAGCAAGACGTGATGATCGTTGACGGGAAGCGGGCAGCCGAGAACAAGATGTCTGCCGCGGGCTCGTGGCCTTCACTGAAACATGCGGCAGAGATGCAGATGGGCCAGCGGATGAGCAGAACCAAACCCCTGCCCGCACGTGCCACAGCAGCTTTAGCAACCAGGACTAATTTTGGAAGGGATTATGACAACTTAGGTGAAGGAGGTGGTGAGAACAATCCTGTGCGGAATAACAAGCCCTCCACGCACAAAGTCTCTGGGGATGGAAAAGACCCCGTGAAAGTCATGGTCATGGGTTCAGGAAGCCCACCCGCTCGTATTCGCAGCCCGTCGACCTCAGTGGCTTTACTTTTTAAGGGTCATAAAGTCTAAAGAAATTCCTGCGATTATGAGATGACGACTAAGAATATCACGACAATGACTATAAATACTTACACATTTATTATATTTGGTTACATTTTGTATGTTATGATGCCTTAGTAACTGTTATTAATGTATTATTTAAAGGAATAATAGTTTTTTTTAATTCTGTTTTTTTGCTGTTCTCGTTACAGGCGACGGCGTCAGCAACAGGGTGAGTTATTGCCTTTTATTAATAGTTGTGTATTTCCTGTAAGTTATTATTAGAGGCTCTTTAAGCATTCAGGCTTTGTCTTTTGTTTTTATGAGATCGTAAAGGCAATAAAGGAGAGGGTCTGTTTTAGAATGGAATGCTATGGGTTATGGTACAATATGTATTTATACTGTACACACACACACACACGCACATGTGGAGGTTCGAATCCCAATATGGTTTGTTTCACTAATGAGTGTCTGACCCCCACATGCCCCCCGACACCATGGCTTAGCGCTGCCCACTGCTCCGGGTCCGTGTAAATTCATGAAGCTTAAATGCAGAGCTAGTTTGCTTTCCCCTTTCACCCACTATATAATATATTCGATTTTATTCCTATATATATACAGTATATATTTAAAAAATATAAATTGTTTATAGATGTAATTCCTCTAGGTGAGTTTTAACTGCAGCGAACAAAGATAAACAGTACAACAAAGATCGTAAATGCCAGAAAAAACACCAAATGAAAAATTAAATAACAACACTAAAGATATTGTGCAAATATGATTTAATGAACTAAACAGTTTACCAACAGTAAATACATGCTGTAAAAGTAGAATTTATGCCTATAAATGCTATAATTACAAATTACAAATGCAAATTAATTGAAAAAGCCTTTAGTTGTCCCACAGCGAAGAAATCACATGTCACAACAGCAGTTGTAATTATATATATATATATATATATATATATATATATATATATAATACACATATATATGAAGAGTAAATAAGCAAATAAGCATGCATGCAGTAACATAAACATAAACAATAACAATACAAACACTATAAATAAATAAACATAATGTAATACAATATTTTATAATAAAGTAAACCATAACGCATCGCACACATAACGAACAAACAATAAATGTAAAATTAATGTGACAATTACTTGAATCAATTGAAATTGTTTTATAAAGTACCTTAAAATCAACACTGTAAGCCAAAGTGCTGTACACAAACAAGTCTTGAATACAATTGACTGTTTTATTAAGATATAAAACAAAGATAAACCCATAAAAAAACAGTAAAAGCCAACATCACTCACACTGATTTAAAGCGCCAAGGGAAAATAGTACTTTTTAAGAGCGATTTAAAAACAAGTTTTCCAGATTACATATTTTACATGTCTTTTTGTTGTTTTTTAATATTTGAATCAGATGTCCCTTGAGTGTAATTACGTATTTCCCTCCAGTCGCAGCAGCTGCCGCCCTGTCGGACTCGGTCCTTTGTCCCTTCTGCTTCCAGTGGCGAGAGCCGGGCAACCATCACGTCCGTCTGCGGCCCAAGCGCAGGCCCACGGCGAAGATCAGGAAGCTTCTGAGGAGGGAATCAGAAGGACGGAGACTCGGCAAAGCGCAGACAATCCTTCTGCACAGGTTTAAAAGAGCCTCCAATGTTCTGGTGAGGTCATTTTGACATTTCACATTCTACTTATTTTCCTTCTCTTAAATGCAACAAAAGAACGACTAGTATTTGGCCTTCCACCACATTGGTGTTCATATTGGCTCATTTTGCGAGTTCTGTGTTGGATTCTTCTTTATCTTCGTCTTCTATAGTCTCTAAAGCCAACCATTTCCTAGTGCTGTCAAACGATTAACTTTATTTAACTAGTTAATCGCACTTAATTGACTGAAGGTTGTAATATTGAATATTGAGGCGTAATGTAAATTAATGTAAACTCCATAAACACTAAATACTGTAATATATTTTGAGAGACTTTTTGTTAAATTTGCAAATTATTTTCTTAGTTTTTTCAACCCTCCGAGATCGAGTTGCACTTTTTTCAAGATCAGTGTAAAACACTAAAAATACTCTTTTGTTTTGGTCTTAGATATCAGTTATACATCCATTTTAAAGTAGCTATTTTTTTTGGTTACAAAACAGGACGTTGTGTTTTTTGTAAAAACGTGACGCGTGTTTTGCCTTCTGTTTGTCAGCTGAAAACAAACTGTAGCTTAATAAATACTTATCAAACAAGCATGAAACATATGTCTACATAAAGCCTACCATGACTTTTTTTAAATGCAAGTGTAAAAATAAACACAAATATTGTCTGTTCTAATCCTGTATGAATCTAAGACGAGGCTTAGTCCGTCTCGTCTCACCTTATAATCGAGTAACTAAGCCACTATAAAAATAAATCTCGCTGCCGTATAATGTAAACAGCATACGTTCTCGCTACATTTGCAATTTCAAAGCTACTGCCTTTGTAATTGAGGTCGATTTTTGTAAAAGCTTGGTTGTATTGATTTGTCTATGGAAAATGTTTTGCCTGATCATTTCCGACACGGACTGATTCCTGACAGCACCAGTGTCCTTGTGGGATGTTTGACGGCAGACAGACAATTAACACGTGACAAATACAGTGCTACCCCGACTTAAAAGTGTGAAAATGTCCTTACAAATGCTCAGAACTTGAACTTAAATGATTCCATGGCGAGAGCCGTTTCACTCGGCGAAAATGTGGTTAGCGGAGCCAAGACCTTTCTTGCCAATGACAATAAAGTTGAATCTAATTTAATCTCTGAAACTATCTAGTGTTTTTGTTTATTTGACGTGCAAAGAAGATTAAACGACTGTTTTCGACACATCCGCACTCTCGTCTCCATGCATGCTAGCGGTAGGAAAAAGACGCGCTCTTTTCATTTAGCGAAAATATTTCCGAAACCGAGGCGACATTTTCGTTGCAACTTTGTTTCTCTGTAATTTTGTTGTCTAAGACAATCACAAACCGGGGAACCTCTGTGTACAGATTTGTGCCGTGGAGGTTCATTCACTGACGTTCTGAATTATTTTTAGCTTTGTTTAGGATTCGTTTCTACCAAAAAAAAAAAAAACTGTGCTGGGTAACACGGAGCAGAAAGTTGCCATTACGGACGTTGTTTTATTCCAATCATCATAAGTGCGACGGGTTGGTTACGTGTTTAGCAGAACGTGGCCGTTCCATTCAGCTTAACAGCAGCGGTGTTGACCGGTTCCTGCTTTACTCGCTCATTTCACTGATGGAGCTTTTGGCTGAACCTGGAATTGCACTTTTTTTTAATTGTGCAGTGGTTTGAACACGATTTTTTAAGTGAATTGATTTAAATGAAAATGGAGCCCCGGAATGTGATTAAATTCACATAAGCCATTGCATTTTTAAAAACGACTGTGAATGGTTATTTATATTTGATGGAATAATGGGCTAAATTTGGTCAATTTTTGTATTATAGATTCAAATATAAGGGTCATATTAAAGTCTAAATAATGTCCTGCAATTATGAGATGACCAAGAATATTACAACAGTCAACTAGTAAATATAAATGGGTATTATAATTAATATATAGACCGTAAAACATCTGTAATTTTTTATACGTGTGTGTATTTAAGTGTATTTAAGACACATTACGTTTTTTACGTGCACATGCGGTTCATTTAATCATATTTTTTTTCCAGCAATCGTAATTGAAATCATGCATCATATCTTCATTAAAGGTGAATTGTATTGATGTAGACAAAGTGTCTACGATTTATCTGATATCTGCCATATTTTTTATTATGACTTTTCCTCTTCGCTCTGAATTCTTAATTTTAATTCTTAATTGAGCTACTAGAAAGCACAGATGTTTAAATGTGCATTGGTGTATCTTGCTGAAGCATCTGTTTGGTTTTCCTCCTACCTGGGTGTGTTCCAGATGTGCTCGATGTGCGTGTCATTCGCATTAACGCATTCGGCTTTTCCCTGTTTGGTCAAAGGGGCTGGACGTGTTACGAATCGAGCGGCCTGGAAAACAGATGGGTCTGGACATATCAATACACACACACACACACACACACACACACACACACACACTTAGAGTCCGCAGAGCAAGGTCAGATCACACAGTCTAGCCCGGCTTGTGTGCGTGTGTATTTTAGGATCCACAACTATAGATAGAAAACAAAATAAAGACCATCTGCCGGATGATTTGTATGTGATGAAAGAAATAGTGCTGGGAAATATCTAGAACGTGAGCGATGGCTCGACGGAAATGTAAATGAAATGTAGTCGGGCAGAAAATGGCAATGGTTTGAATGTTGTTGAGTTAGTGAATAATTAAAGCAAGCCATTAATGTCCGCTTTTAAATAGTGTATTAATAAGTGGTTGTTGATTATTGAACTATATTGTATAGATGCTGGCATTCTGAAACGGAGTCCTACATTTATATATGTTGATATATTATTATTCACACATATTTGCATGATCTTACCCTGTTCAACTTTTACTTTTTTATTTTTGTATATGTTGACGTCTTTTTTAGTATGTATTAGAGATGTAATGCTGTTAAACTTTCAATACTAAACAAATGATACCACCAATGGTTTTGGTGGTGAGATTCTTTCAGTTGATGGATTTTTATATCGACGTTGACAGGTTTTTGTCTTCTGTCTGTTAACATAACAGCAGTTTTTTTTTTTTTTTTTTTTTTTTTTTAAATGTGAATTTTAATTAGTATTTTTACTCTTAAAGTTTTTGCATCAAGAGTCTTTCTTGTGGTATTTTACTTTTTTTTTTCTTACACATATGTTATTTTTAGTTATTCAAATTACTTAGCATTACAATCATGTGACAGATGCATTTTTCCAAAGCGAGATTAGGTTGTCGTTTTTTAAATACATTTTAAAATTGAATATTAATACACACCCTTTCTTTAAACCCTGGACATGTATTTGACATGCAGGCAGCATATTAATATTATTTTAACTAACATTTTATACATGTGTATATATATATATATATTCTTATACACATTCTGTACATACATTTGTAGGATTTGTTACAGTTAGTGACGTTGTCAGAGAAACATTAATTAAAATCTTTGGCTAAATTGCTCTGCGGTGTCTCATATTGACTGGTTTACATCCATCCACATGTGGTGGTGGTTTCCACATCAGTCTCTCACACGAACCCCCGAGTTACTGGTTCCTACAGGCTTGAGAATTCCGACTGCGCTTTATTATTAGATTCAGGTCACGTGCGAGTATTAAGTTGCTCGGGCCGAATGTCTTGAGATCCTCTAATGGTGCCCGTGCGTCAAGACTAAGTGGTATTGTCCTGGGGCTCTGGAGTGTTTACGTGCTGACTAAAGGGGGTATTTGGGGGTCCTAACTCGGGTTCTGACTGATTCAGGCCAGTTACTACCAGCTGCCTGTTTACGGAATGTTCTGGGATGATTCACTTCCTGAACTCTTAAAATATCTATTTTTTTTTTTTTTTTTAAATATAAGAAGCACATTTTAATCTGATCTTTTCTACACGTGCCTTAGCATGCTTTTAATGTAAAAACAATATAAAAAATTTTATTTTCACAGTTTTATTTATAATCCTAATTTAATCCTTTCTTTAAAGACCGATTACCTGTTCCATGTCAGATGTTGTGTTTATGACCCCGTTTTTGTTTTTTTTTTTAAATCGTGTATTGGGTTATTTTGGGATTGATTTGCGCTGTGGAGATTAAACAATGGGAAAGGGTCTTTAAATGGAGATCCGATCAAACTGACACGGTGTAGTGTGTTTTGTTAAGTTCTTTTTGGTAAATTCTGTAAATATTCTGGTCTTGTATTAAACAAGGTTTTTGCTTGGTCCAGAAAACATGTAACATAGTTAAATGTATTAATGTTTTTCTTTGTTATTTTTCTCATTTTTCACTTTAATATAGAAGTGTACATTGGTTTTATTTAAAGGTTACTTTCTAAACAAAAGTGTTTACCGTTTCTTAAAAAATATTTCAAAAAATATTTCAAAAGCGTTCACGTTTCTTAAACAGATTTCAAGGTTTTTATCAACAAATGTGACCAATGGGAGTTCAGGAATGGTCTGTTAGGCTCCACCCCCGCTGCCACTGATTGGCTGCGTTGGCTCTATATATTTTGCGAAGTGAATTGTAGGCCAGTAAACACAACAGATTAGGAAATATATCGGTGGATCACGTTGCCTTTGTGTTTGCTATCAGTCCGCGTCACCTCAACAAGCGATGGCTGCCTTTATATCGGTGAGTTAT
Organism: Paedocypris sp. Pulau Singkep; assembly: GCA_017309775.1. Lineage (NCBI taxonomy): Eukaryota > Metazoa > Chordata > Actinopteri > Cypriniformes > Paedocypris > Paedocypris sp. Pulau Singkep. The sequence continues at coordinate 4,297,867 of MU204349.1, read as the reverse complement.
ATTTGGTTAATATAGACGGAAAATAGGATTTTGAGGCTAATGCCAGAATAGACGGAGGAAGAGCTAATGGTTTGTCATCTTTTCTTTATATTGCTATTTTATTCATACAGTATATTATATTTATTATATATGTATTATACGTATTATATATATTTTATTCTTATTATATTTATATAATATATTAATGTTGTATATAATTCAAATGTATGCATAGTGGCTGTATACATGCAATAACGGCTGCAAGAATGTGCAATACATGTGCAATAACGTTATGTCATTGTTTTTCTTTTTTTCTTTTCTTTATATATTTACGTTAATATTTGCAAAAGAGGGGAAAAGATGGAGTCATTCCAAACCCAATTCTTTGTTGTCATTGCATCTTGGCCAATAAAGTTTATGATTTTCTGATTTCTGATTTTTTTTTTTCTTTTCTTCTGTAGATGGCAACTTGTCACATCTGTAATAAAACATCACGGCAGCCTGGGACAAGCAGGGAATGGTTGTCCACCGCATCAAGAAGTCGAAGCACTCCAGCCGGAGCAACCATGTACGTAACCCCACAGTCATCCAGAAGCACGCCCAGATCCTCCATCGACAAAACACCCAGCGGAACACCCAGGTGAGCATTTCAAATAATAATAGTGCTCATATAAGAGCTCTGTGATTTACGCTGGTTTTAATGTTTTTCTCCTCAACAGATCTGCTCTTACAAACAGCTCGTCAGCTTCAAAGTCTGGAAATTCCAAGTCGTCACCTTTCGCCCGCCTCAAGAAGATCCTCATGTCGGAACGAAAGCAGCCAAGCAAAGACCGACTGAAAGACTTCCTCTCGTCTCTTTGACTTTTCACCGGCTCTTCTGGAAGGCTGGACTTTGTGAAGCCCCATCATCTGCATTGCATCGCCACCTAGTGGAGGAGTCACTCACCTGCGTTGGGATTCTACCTGCTGGAAATGTCATTGCAAAATATGGGGGAAATGAATGGAAATGTTTTTCATAACAGTTGTTTTCCACAGTTTTTGTTTGAAACTTTTTTTTTTTACCACACATTCACACATATGTTTTGATATAAATTGTTTAGTCTCTTAAAAACTTACATCTCCCAAATGCTGCTGCAATTTGGTATTGGAAATGTACTTTTTTTAATGTACAAATTCAAATGCACAATTTCCTAATGCAAGAGTTGGTTTACACGTGGCAACATTGTTGCCTTCAAACTACGTCAGACCAAATATTTTTCTTGTAGGATTTTCTTCTGATGTATTGACTTTCATTAAATCCTGTTTCTCTGTGATGTATTTTGTACACTTTGTTATTCATGCAAATAATAAAAAAAGGTTAATAGTTCAAACAAAACTGCATTCCGAGGTTAATTTATAGACTTCAAATTAATAATTTTACTAATTTGATCAGCGTTTGTGTTTGAGTAGATTTGTTAATAAAATATCAGTAATAGATTTGGACGTTTTTTTTTAACAAATCTAATGGTCCCTAGAATTTCAAATACAGTGTTTGTTGTTTTTTTTTCCCCATTGTATTCTAATTAAATGCCGTTATAAAATTATATAAAATATAAATATATTTTCATTCAACTTACAGTAAGTTTAACATGTAGCCTAATTAACATTTAAGCCATCTGAGGTCAGAGACTTTTATTTTAGAATTTACCCCTAGCGCCTTCGCATGTTCCCGGAAGTGAAAACCTTCGCCTTTGAAAAGCATATCAACTCGGTTAAGGTTTTATTTTTGACGCGTCGCAGGTTTTTATATTTAATAATATATAACCTGTAACATAATGAACAATGTCTGACCGAAAGCGACGGCGAGAACATCACGAGGACCGACACGAACGGAAGAAACACAAAGAGTCTAAACACGATGAAGACAAATGCAAAGATCAGACCAAAAAACTCATTCATGAGGTGCAGAAACTCAAACACGTGGAAACTTTGTGAGTATCTCAGCAATCGATCGCTGACGTTTCGCCTGGACTCACCGTGTGAGATTTTAACACGTTTTATTTATCATCTTTTGCAACAGCTACGAGAATCCTCCGCCTGGATACATCAAGGTTCGGCTTGGTTTATTACATTCATTGTCAGTCGTTTGAGGGGATAGACGGACGAAGTGATGACAGAAAGGTAGATTTAGAGACAGACAGCTGATTAGAGTGGTAGATAGACAGACCGACAGACAAATACAGAGCGATATAGAGAAAGACACGTAACTACAGTATTTAAAGAGAGACAGGAAGGTAGATGGAGAGAAAGACAGAGAGTTAAATTGAGTGGTAGATAGACAGACAGGTAAAAAGAAAGACGAATAAGCAAAACGGTTAATAGAGTGCTAGACAGACTGATAAATCGAGCGCTTTGAGACAGAATCGAGAAAAATCTAGACAGACTGGTAACTACAGTGATAGATAGATAGACAGACAGACAGACAGGTAGATGGAGGTGAAAGACAAGTAAAAAGAGAAACAGACAGTTAAATAGAATGATACATGTGTATACCTAGATAGAAATTTACCTAGGTACACGTAGATAGAAAGATGGATACAAACTGGTGAATAAAGTGCTAAATAGATAGACAGGCAGGTAGACAAAGAGACAAACAGGTAGATGGAGAGATTGGCAGGTAAGTAGAGAGATAAAGAGGCAGACAGGTAAATAGAGTGATGTATAGACAGGTAAATTGAGTGATAGGTAGGCAAGTAGATGGAGAGAAAGCCGGATAAATAGAGCCAGACGGTTAAATAGTGATACACAGACAGGTAGATAGAAAGATGGATAAATTGGTAAATAAAGTGACAACGACTGATAAACAGACAGGTAGATGGAGAGACAGACAGGCAAGTAGAGAGATAAAGAGACAGACAAACAGGTAAATGGACTGATAGACAGACATGTCGATAAAGTAGATGGAAAGATGGACAAGTAGAGAGATAAAAAGGCAGACAGGTAAATAGAGGGATAGATAGACAGGTATATAAAAACAAACAAACAGGTAGGCAGACAGGTAAGTAGAGAGATAAAGAGACGGACAGACAGACAGGTAGATTTAGAGACTGACAGGTAATTAGAGTGACAGATATGCAGGGAGACAGACAGAGAGGTAGATAATGAGACTTTTATCAGTTTGTTTATTTTGTGTAATTCACGTGTTACAGGAAGACGAGGACAAGCCGGAAGACTGTATTCCTGACGACCCCGGGAATGAAGATGCCAGGAAGTTCCTGGCTCATGCGCCCACTAAAGGCCTGTGGATGCCCTTGGGCAAAGAAGTGAAGGTCATGCAGTGTGAGTGACCCCAGACTCTCAATATCAATTATTAACATGAATATGAATATTCATTTCAGCTGTCTCTTAAATATTTAATTACTGGAATAGAAGGGCAACATGTTACTTAAAAACAATTACATTATTACATAATTAAGTCGGTTCCCGTTAGTATAAAAACTAACACTATATGTAACATCATTTCTAATTATTGTCTTTATCGATTGAAAAATAACAAACTTGTTATTTATGTCGCCGATGTACGTACGTGATATAAAAAAAAACTCATGTAAAGTCCATGTTTTTATCCTTCCAACCCTTTCTTGGACTTCCGTTGGACTTTCTTGCTCTTTCTTGTCTGTTAAGTTCTTTGCTTTTGCATGGAATGTTGCTGTAAAAATGAAAACCTGAACATTGTCTTGTAGGTTGGAGATGTAAACAATACGGTCACAGAACTGGAGACAAAGAATGTCCTTACTTTATCAAAGGCAACCAGAAGCTGGAGCATTTCAGAGTGGTGGGTAACACACACACACACACACACAAACACACACTAAAGATAAAAGACCAGATAAAGGAAAAGCATTGTGTCCAAAATTAAGTTAAAAAGTATGATTGTATGAATTTATTAGAATTTTTTCCAATGTCAAGATCAATGCGTTTCCATTTATATTCCCTTCATAGTGAGCCATGTTATTTTATTATTTAAATATTTATGTCCAAAGCTATTTAAATCAATTATACAATTATGCAATCCTAACTGTAAAAAGAGGAAAAAGACAAAGCCAGAGACACTACCATATTTTACCACAAGGTGTCACTATAGGTTCAGATGTTGATAGTGCAGCACAAACCAAATCTTTTTACGGACGTATTTATATTGATTAAGTCTTTTCCTCAAAAGCGTTCTAATAATAAAAATCTAATCAAATTCTTTCATTCATTTAAAGGCTCACGAGGATCCAATGTACGATGTCATTCGTGAAAACAAACAACATGATAAAGAGGCGAGGTGGGTTATGGTTTATTACTTGCATTTACCTGACTTGTAATAGTGAAGAAATTGATCTGCACTATAATCAGTCGATCTCCTGCATTTTTAATAAGACTAAGAGATTTCACGAACATGAACTTCCTGCAGAATCTGGAGACTGATGCATTCTGGGTAGGCAGCATAACATAACACGATTCTGTGTAATTGTAGCTTTTGCTGTGATCATCAGCGTCATTAGAATCCATCAAGGGCAATTTTTCCTCCGAAGCAGTGCCAAAAAGCATTTTTAATCTGTTACCTGGCGTTTATTTTCCGAGCTGTTGGAAAACACGTTGTAGAAATTGAACGTAGAACTTCCTAATGGTTTACACAGCGTCTCTTCCTCGATACGCTGCGTTTCTAGGCGGACGTGAACTTCTACAACAACTGTGAGCTGATGAATTATTAATGGTTTTAAACCTGCATGACTGTCAGAAGCCGATCGGGTTTCTGCTTCCTGTTATTTGATGTTTTCCCTCCACTGCTTTACAGACTCAATCACGTTGTATTGAAATGCTAGTTGAGATGCATCTTTATTTCCTCTGCGGGATGTTCCACCTCAAACTCGTCTCTTCTGGAACCTTATTGTGTTTTTCTGCGGTTACAGAAGCATAAAACGTTTTTACGTGTGTCTTCCTTTCCTCCCAGAATCGAGCAGCTCAAGCGTCTCCTCCAGGACAGCACCTCCGACTCCTCTTCCTCTTCATCCTCTTCTGGTCACAACCGCAGGAAGAAGAAGAAGAAAAAGGAGAAGAGGAAGAAGGACAAGAAAAAAGCTAAGAAAAAAAAGAAGCACAAGGTCAAGGAGAGCAGCGACTCGGAGTCGGATTGAAACTTCATCCTAATGATTATCTATAATGATCATGTAGATATTTTATGAAGTTTGGCGAGTTTTTAAACGTGTGATGATGAGTTTTTCAGTGTGTAAATCGCTGATTGGACAGATGTTGGTTTACATTTGCATGTAAATAAATCTCTTCTTTTCCAAATTGCGAGCTCTTCGTCTAAATGTGTAATAAATTACGCCGGCATCCTTGGATAAAGTGGAATAAATGCAGTTGCAGTTTAAAATATGTGTTACTCTGTCAATTAGCACTTCCTAAAGTGTGAACTTTTTTGCTTTAAGAAACCATCGTGACGTACGATTAAACGCATGTTCTAAGCAAACTGAAAGACCTGCTTTATAGAACTATAACTAAACGCCACACAGTGCAAAATGTGTACCAACTCTCCGCACTTCCTCTTTTCACTTTGTGATGCTAATTTCTGATTTGTTCCTGTTTTTTTTTTTTTTTTTTTTTTTTTTTTTTTTTTTTTTTTTTTTTTTTTTTTTTTTTTTTTTTTTTTTTTTT
>MU204349.1:4253937-4273422 GCA_017309775.1 Paedocypris sp. Pulau Singkep | reverse complement strand
GGGGGGGGGGGGGGGTTTGAGGACGAGATGGATGGATAGATAGATGGATGGATGGATGAAAGGGAGAGAGAAATCAGCCCCTGACAGAAGGGATTGGATTTCTTCATGGGGCTTAGAATACAGCCAGTGTTTTCGTCCTCATTTTCTCCCTGTGAAATTCAGCTTCATGCCGCAGAATCCGCTAAAAACCTCACGTCCATCAAGCGGATCAGCTTTACAGTTCCGCTGTAGGATTCTCAAGCACGTCATTCTTCTGCCTTTCAGTAAAAGTGTTGTGAACACGGTCATCGGTGTGGTTTCAGATTGTTCTTTCATGTTTTGCAGCCACGAGTGTGTAAAGCTACTAAAAAACAAGCATCTGTAGGTCTGAAGTCTTGCACACGCACCTCCTCACACGCACTTGATATTTGTCTGTGTGCCTTGTTGTAGATCACAATTTAGATCTTAGATGAGTCTCAGTTTTTTTTTTATTTTGCAATTGTATTAATTGTTCAAATAAAACATGCATTAAATGGCTCAGTTTCTTTTAATTTTGTCATTTGATAGTACATTTGTTGTTTTTGTTTGCTACTTTATTGAAACGGTTTAAAAATAATTAAGCTGTTATTTGCCATTTATTTAAAAAAAAAAATAAAAAATAATTAAAACAAGTTTTAACTTGTGTTCTCCATTGCCAACGATTTAAGATAAAGAATAATTACTTTTCAACATTTTTGCATCATTTTATTACCATTTTAATACAATCTTTTAGACTGCATTTTCAGTTTTTTTTCAATTCTTTTGTCATTTGATGATACATGATTTTTGTTTTTTGTAAGCATAAAGTTCACATAAAGTAGCAAAGTTACTGTTTTAACAAGTTTAAAATAATTTGTTCTCCGTTGCCACCAATTTAAGATAAAGAATAATTACTTTTAAACATTTTAACATTTTATTACCATTTAATACAATTTTTTGACTGTTTAGTAATTTATTACTTGCAATTTTAAAGCTTTTTTTTTTTTTTTCCGTTTTTCTCTCATTACTATGTTTGCTCACAAGGGCAGAGAAGGTCACATCTATATGAGGTTTGGATAAGCTGTGTTTAGTATTCCGTCTGCTGTGTGCTCCGATTCAGCTGTCAGCAAAAGCGTCCTCCCTTAATAAATTCTGCTTCTTAGTACATTTCCAAATGTATAAATTGTGCGTCTGTTTAGGAGCCTCGAGTTGTGCTGCTGAGATGGATTGATTTGTCATCCGAAATCATCACCATCTGTAACGGGAAAAGTTCTTCGAAGAAATGAGACATTTGCCGAAAAGCTGTTCTGGAAAGATGCGTTATTCCGTAGCATCAGAGCCGGGTTTTGTGCGTGGAGATTATTATGGGATGAGTCATGGTAAACGAGCTGGTTTGAAAGGGATGAATGAGTTTCTGTTGCTCGTGCTGCATGTGTTCTTGTTTCTGTTTGCTCCGCGGATCATGGCCACGCATTATGAAACGAGGGATTAAAATATAAGCGAGTTAATCCAGAAGGACCTTAAATGAGCTTTGTGATGGCCAGTGACTGGATAAATTACACGGAACTGTAATGGGTGGCGCTTTCACTTATTGCCTTGATTTTTGTTTTTCATTTTTGTCCGCTTTAAAGTTATTTATTCGACTATTATGAGTGTAGAAGCAAAATATGAACTAGATTTGAATGAGAGAAGTTCTACGTTTAGACAGTTTATGTGACCTGAATGTTTTTGACTACGGAGATAAATGAAGTCTTTTTTTAATAAAGTATTAGTGTTTTTTTTTATTAATTAGAAATGTTATCATTAGGAATGACAAGTTTGAAAATGCAAATAATTTGTAAATTATAAGGATTAAAATGTTTACATGTTATTTATATAAAATGAAGTTAATCTATTTGTAACTTGTATGTTCTTTAGCGATGAGAATGTGTTTTATTTTTTTATTTATTTTTTTTCATAGTTGTTTATTAATTACAATTATATTGTATAACTATCTAGTATCTATATACAGTATATATACAATACAAATATGCATAAACATATATCAAAAGTATATTTGCTGAGCTGTTTTACCTCTTGGAATATCAGATTGTTACAGGTCATCGTAACCAGAAATGTACAAATCAAGCTATAAAATAAACCTTATATTGCATGTTTTTATACACTGTATGATTTGTTATTTATTTATTTATTTTTTTTAAAGCTGATCGTTTTATTTGTTTGTCCATTGTTCTATTTATTAAAATCTCATTCACTCACTCACTCACACGAATGATGTACAGCTGAGAGTAATTGCTACTGTGGCCTGATTGGAGAATCAGCCAGAGTGTCAGAGTATTTAAACCGTTTTTGAGTCTTTAGGCTGTTTGGTTGGTGGTGGTGGGTTGTGTGTGTTGTGCTCTGCAGAGTTTCTGGTGAAATTAAATCAACTAAATCTGGTCAACTAGTGCCTGTAAACCTATTTGGCAGTAACAGTACTTTCTTTACAGTCATTTGGCAGACGGTTTTATCCAAAATGACTACCAACTAAAGCTTTTCTCCAAGTTTGGACTTTTATTAAAACTATTACCGAACCGATCCCATCTCTTGTGTACATTTACATAGTTGCACATTACTTTTAATCTCTGTTTTAATATTTAGTATTTTTATTACGTTTAATGTGCCTGATCCAAAACATTCACGTGAAAGTGAGTTAAGATGAAATGATTTTGATATGTGTTTGCTGTAATCAGTGCTGATCAATGGTTGTTGTTGTGTTTTAGTCGTGGCAGTGAGCGGCCTCGTCCCCCCCCAGCACAGCCATGCCTCCCCCCGCAGACATCGTGAAGGTGGCCATCGAGTGGCCCGGGGCCTTTCCAAAGCTCATGGAGATAGACCAGGTCAGCAGAAGTCACCGGAAGCGTGCTCCCAATCCACAAATTATATATGATATAATAATAATAATAATAATAATAATAATAATGATTCATTTAATTTATTTGACACCTTTCAAGACACTCAATGTCGTCTTACAAGGGAGCACAACACACACACACACACACACACACACACACACACACATCATTTGCCTGGCAGAATAGCGGCAGCCAAACATGCCACTCTCATCCGGGCATCACAACTGCAGACACATTTGCACACACTCTCAGACATGGCCAAATTCACCTGAAGCGCATGCTTTTTTGGAATTCAAATATTCTAATTTATTGCTTAAAACTAGACTTGATTGGCCGGTGGGATGTTCACTGAACTTGTGTAAAGATCTGGGTTTATCAGTGTAAACAAAACGATTTAAATAAGCTAAAGTACAAATACTACATAGTAGTATTTAATCTAATATTATATTTTTAGTATAATATATGATATTACTATATAACCAATGAAAATAGCTTTATGTTCAATTTTTTTTAAACAAATCTTTTTTTTTTTACTATATTGTAAGTAACGGAATGTTTGTTTTTTCCTATTTAGAAAAAGCCTCTTTCAGCCATTGTTAAAGAAATCTGCGAGGGGTAAGTGCATCTTTTTAAAATGCATCTTTTTTTTTCCTTTTACTATTCATGTATTTACATATGTAATAATTTAAATATTTTTTTACACTTTTCCAATTCAATTATCTACTGTGACTTTCAGCTGACCATTATAAATGGCATTTGCTTATTTCCAAAATTCTGTTTGCTAGATGGAATTTGCCGAATCCCGAAGTCTTTGCATTACAGAACGCTGACTCCACAAACTTTTACATCACTGAAAAGGTAGAGCAAAATCACCTTTAATAAGCGCTGTAAATATGAAACGAAGCTGCTTCAAGTCTTGCTAATCTTTTCTGATGCCCCCCCCCCCCCACTTTCCTGTTTCCCTCCAAACCAAGAATCGCAACAACATCAAAAATGGCTCCATTCTGCGGCTCACTACGTCTGCTGTGAGTAGCAATTCTGGGTTTATATTTTTGGCACATCTGTAAAGGCTTTATCAGCAGCAGAGACCCCGGACTAGTCAGCTGGTGGTCCGTAATTCACACAACCAAAGTCTCCTAAAGTGACCAGAAAATAATTCTTTGAGCAGTGTATTGTTGATGGAAGTCTGTGCTACAGTAAAGCTTCTGACATGGTTTAAAAAAATGAAATGAAACTTGTGCAACAAAAATAATAGCAGTTAAAAACATGAAAGCATTTTTAGAACAAATAAATGTAAATGGTAACTAATGTTATTCATACAAATGTCTTTTTCTCTCTCTCTCGCTCTCTCTCTCTTGCTCTTGTCTCTCTCCTTTCTTTCTCCCTTTTTTCCTCTCTCTCTCTTGCTCTTCTTTCTCTCTATCTCATTTCTCTCTCATTTTCTCTTTTGTCTTTGTTTCTCTCTTCGTCTTTGTTTTTGTTTTTTCTCTCTGCACTCCATCTCTTTTCGCTTTCTTTCTTTTTTCTTTCTTCCCACCCTACCATTTTAATACAGGAATACAGTAAACTAGTGCATTATGTATAATCTCAATATTCATATATAACGTGGATGGATAGAAAATTAATAAATAACTAACAAATAAATAAATATACAATGTCTCACAATTCTGGTTGCACAAGGACGTCTCAAGAAAATGTGAATCGATACAATGTAAATAATGAACGAATCAGTTTGTTCTTAATGTTACTTGCCAACAATGTTTCCACTAGGATTTGAAGACCCTGAAAACGATTTGAAACACTGTAACTCGGCACAAGATTCCAACATTATCTATTCACTGACTCTAAAAGACGAACAACTCGCTGATGTGTGTTACACATTAATACGTATCTGTTCCTTGATCATATTAAACATGTATTTTAATATGATTAGTCTCATCACAAATCAATCACCATCCTATTAAATATAGTGCGGAACAATGGTCAGTTATGGCCATTAGTCTGATGCTGATGTTGTGATAAAGTCCTGTCGTTTTTTGAAGCGTGCTGTACAACAATGGAAGCGGCTTTCCGATTGACACATCCGAGCGTTCGTCTCGAGACGATGATATTTAAAGCTGATTTCTGTGACATTTGAAAACTCCCCTCCAGCGTAATGACAACAATGGCTGCTTCTCTTCCTGTGACGTCCTGTGCCAGTCGCTGCTAATATTTAATAGCCTCCCATAGTTGTCACAATGCGCTCGTTTATGACACATGTTTTTTTTTTTCCCCGTTTTTAGTGAATGCGCCGTTCCAGTTCAGTTTTACCTCTCAAACTATCAAATAAAGAATATAGCTACAAGCAGCAATGTCGGGGTTCAGGCTTTAGTTCCGAGTTCGTCCGAAGTAAAGGATTTAAGGTCAAGGGATTCTCAGGATGGTTGTTTTTGTCATCATTTCCAAGCTTTTTAATGTAAAATAAACGTATATTAGGTTATGTTTGGTACACACACACACACACACACACACACACACACACACAGCCCACTTTCTTGGTTCTGCCTCAGTGTGACCACAAAGTTTTTATTCCAACTTTCGATGCACATTATATGACGCACCATTTATAAAAAAAAAAAAAAAAATAATAATAATAATTAAAAAAATGTAAATGTTTTAAAGTTGTTGCCCAGAAGTGGACAGAACCCATATTATAAATTAACTGCATACTGTACATATAAACCGTATAGACAATGTATGAGTTATGAGTATTTATCATTGTTTTTTTTTTCACTATTGAACTGGGGTCATGTGATTTAGCGTCAATCCCGCCCCTTTCCATGATGTGACATCACAATGGCACAAGACGATGACATGCATTATACATGCAGATTAAAAGATGGTGACGACATAAGATAACGACTTTGTACATTATACCTAGTGTACATTAGACATGGTCATTACACACACAGACATTATAAGATGGCAGAATCTTTGTTCTTGAGTGATATTGGCTCCCGATGTTGTTTTACTAGTGTGAGTGAGTAAAACTTACTAATGTCCTCTACGCAAACCCTTTCCAGCCAATGAAACCAGTGCCATCTTGGAGTTGTGACTAAAAGGCCCGTCCTCCTACACGAGGATCTGTCAGCGTGTCATTAATTTGTCTCCGCTGTGGTCATGGTAACAGGCCCAGATGGCGCAGCAGCTGCACGAGCGCATCCAGTCCTCCAGCATGGACATGAAGCTGGACGCCCTGAAGGATCTGGCCAACTCTTCACGAGACATCACCTTTGCTCAGGAGTTCATCAACCTTGACGGCATCTCGCTGCTCACACAGATGGTGGAGAGCGGAACGGAGTAAGTGTTTCCCTTCGTCATCCACGTCAGTTGCCTTTTGATTATTATTTTTTTTTTTTCTTCGCTCCGTCTGTCCCGTCAGCAGGGTTTTAAACACGGCCATTGTTCCCTCAAACAAACAATATGCATCAGCCAGATGAGCGGAGGATATTCGGGCTCCCTGATGGATGAATAATAAATGAAGCGTGTACTTGGGTTTCATCCGCTCCTCTCGGACGGTAACTCAGCCGTGTGGCCTGACCGTCTCGGGTGAAGGTTAAAGTCGAGATGGTCTGTCTGCTGAGCTGGTGCTTTTCCAACTCGTAGCCGGACCGTCCCATGAGGAGGAAGGGCTGTGCCAGCAGATACGATCTGCCTTCAGTGGAGAGCAAGACGGAGGAAGGGACACAATAGAGATGACGTCTTGGAGGGAGCTTTAGAAACTGTTGCCAGATATTCTAAATACACAATTTGCGCCAATTTACACTGCGGGAAAAATAAAACCCAACTTGGGTTAATTTGCGGTTAATTTGCCCATCAACGATTAGATGAATTAAATCTTACTTTCAAAATGTACGCAAGTTGTAAAGACGTGTGCATTTCTCAAACACTCATGACAATGAGTCATTTTAAGTCAATTTATACTGCTTTTAATTTCACCTTAAATTTAGTACACTTTAAGTCATATTGTGAATTGTACAAGCAGTAGATTTCAATGTATACAAAGGTTTGCGCTAATTTTTAACGAGTGTTAGGTAAATGTACTGCTTTTAATTTCACCTTAAAATTAGTCATTGTGAAATGTGCTAGTCTTAAAATAAACATTTTAATTGGAACAAAAACCTATAAGTATCTAATACATTTAGATTAGATTAATTCAATTATAAAAGGTGCTCAACCTGGCAACCGGCTGCCAAAGTTGGCCAGATGCCTCTTGTTTTCTCAGCAAACAGTTGGGAATTAAATGAGAGTTAATCAAAACTATCGCATGAGTTCCTTTTTTGTTTTTAAATTACGTTTTAACGAGAATATTTTCATCTAGTGTATCGTACATGCGTCTTTCTCCACCGCCTCAACCAAATGTAGACATTTTCGATTTTAACTTGCACTATATATTTGTTTCATCATGTCTGTGCTCTGCAGCGCTGACCATGAAAGTCATTTCCATGGGTTTGTTTTAAATAAAGCAGCTCCCGACCTCAGAGAGCCTCTGTGTGGCTTTCTGCGCAGTCTTCTCATGCCATTAAGAACCCAAGATGACACACCACTGCACACGCTCCGAATTCCTGCTGTGGATTCTTTCCAGCCACTGACCAGCCGGTGGTTACTCTGGCCTAGACTTTGTTACATCACGGGGCATCAGTGCCATTCGCAAGGGAGGGTAACTGATGCAATGGCTCCCCCTTTTGGTCACGGCCTACCATCGCTTTTCATAGCCAGGCGACTTGGCGGAGATTCCAAGATCTTCCTGGAGAAGTTCAGACTCTGATGTCACATGATGATCTGTCACCCCTCCCTTTTCCCATCCATCTCTTCCTCCTTCGGTCCATTCATCCACCCATCCGGGAATGTGTAAATTCTTTCGTCCATTACTCACTTCAGTCATTTCATTGTCCCTCCATCCTTTCAAGCATCATTTTCTCCATCCGTCTATTTACAAATCCATCCCTCTCTTCCTCCTTCGGTCCATTCAATCATACTCCCACCCACCCGGCAATGTGTAAATCCATTCATCCGTTACTCCTTCCACACATCTATTCGTCCCTCCATCACTTCCAGCATCACTTTCTCATCCTTCTATCTACAAATCGGTCCCTGTCTTCCTTCATCTGTCCATTCATCCACGCCCTAGCAATGGGTTGATTCATTCATCCATTACCCTCTTTATTCATCTATTTGACCAGCATCACTTTCTCCATCCATCTATCTACCAATCCATCTTCCTTGTCCTGTCATTTATTCACCCACCCAGCAATTTAATTAATTCATCCATTACACACTTCATTTCTTTGTCCCTTCTCTTCCAACATCACTTTCTCCATCCATCTACCAATCAACCCCCCTCTTCCTTTATCTGTCCGTTCATCCATCCATCCATCCACCCAGCAATGTGTTAATTCATTCATCCATTACTCCATTCATCTATTCGGCCCCCAATCTCGTCCAGCATTATTTTGTTTATCTATTCATCCATCTATCTACCAATCCATTTTCCTTGTGCTGTCATTCATTCATAAATCCACCCACCCAGCATTGTTAATTCATTCATCCATTACACACTTCATCTCTTTGTCCCTCCTTCTCTTCCAATGTCAATCCATCTACCAATTTATCCCCCTCTTCCTTCATCTGTCCGTTCATCCATCCACCCACTTAGCAATGCGTCAATTCATTCATCCATCCATTACACACTTCATCCCTCTATCTACCAATCCATCCCCCTCTTCCTTCCTCTGTCAGTTCAATCATCCACCCATCCAGCAACGTGTTAGTTAATTCATCCATTCTTGGCTTCATTCATCCGTCTACCAATCCACCCCCCTCTTCCTTCATCTGTCATTCGTTCATCCACTGGCATAGTGATGTGATAATTCATTCGTCTGTTACTCACTTCGTTCATCTGTTTGTCCCTGCATCTTTTCCACAATCTCTTTCTCTATCCATTTTATCTACCAATCCATCTTCCTCTTCTTTAATCTGTCCGTTCATTCATCCACCTACTCGGAAACATGTTAATTAATTTATCCATTACTCTCTTCATTCATCTGTTCATTCCTACATCACTTTCAGCTTCACTTTCTCCATCAGTCTATCTACCAATCTATTTCTTCATCTGTCCATTCATACTCCCACCCAGCAATGTGTAAATTCATTCATACGTTACTCACTTCATTCATCCCTCCACTTCCAGCATCACTTTCTCCATCCATCTACCAATCCATTTCTCTCTTTTCATCCTTTCATTCATCCACCCACCCAGCAATGTTAATTCATCCCTTACTCACTTCATCTATGCGTCCCTCCATCTCATCCCGCATCACTTTCTCCATCCATCATCCACCTCTTTCTTCATCTGTTCACTCATTCATCCACTCACCCACCCACCGTTTCTTCATTCATCCCTTACTTCCTCGAAGTGATGCTGGAAGAGATTAAGGGACTCCTAGATCATCCGTC
This sequence comes from Paedocypris sp. Pulau Singkep, assembly GCA_017309775.1. Lineage (NCBI taxonomy): Eukaryota > Metazoa > Chordata > Actinopteri > Cypriniformes > Paedocypris > Paedocypris sp. Pulau Singkep. The sequence goes on along the minus strand of MU204349.1, from coordinate 4,264,036 downwards.
CATCAGTTCATCTTCTAATCCATCCCCCTCCCCATTCATCCACTCACTCACCGTTTGTTTGTTCATCTCTACATCTGTTCATTCGTTCCACCCTTCTAAAACACTCATTAGATTCTAGGGAAGAATTAGATTCCGAGTTGTAGAAGGAAGCCCTGCTGACGGGATTGAACGAGCGTTATTTAAGAGTTTTATTTGAAACTACTTCATGACTCTGCACACGTTAGTTTGCCATGGATGTGTTGAGCAGTTCGTCTGGTTCTTTGTGACTTCAGTGAGTAAAGTGTTTTGTGCCTCGATGGCTTGTGTTCGTGTTGCGTTCTGCTTTGCACGCTTTGGGTTTCCTTTTTCTTTAGCACTAGTTCCGTAGCCAATTAGTTTGGTTTTATTTCATTATTCATGCTTGGAATACTGTATTTGGAGCCTCGTTGTGTAAGTGTTTCTGCCTGGCTGATGTCAAAGTTTTTAAATCTTTTCAGACGGTATCAGAAACTACAGAAGATAATGAAGCCCTGGTAAGCCCCCCCGAGCTGGATAACCCCCCCGTCTTTAACCTTCTAATCTCCGGGCCGAGACTCTGCATGATCGGACAAAATCAATCAAACCAGTGGAACGCGTTGGCGACTGCTGCATTCACTAACATTTTATTTTTCTAACCATTTTATCATGATTTTTTTTTTGTTTTGGTTGTGTAGATTCATTTTCCTGTAACCAAACCAGCTTCTTTTCTGTAGTCTGCAATTGGTTTTGGGCATAACCGGTGTTGCTCCAGTATATTTTACATTTTTCCTCATTTGGAAACCTTTGTGGTAAATTATATTTGCTTAAATTTATAATTTTAGGGCACCAATTAGCTCTAATTCCTAACGCATAAAGACCTTCCTTCTTAGAACTGTATTACACTTGAAAATGTTAGTTCTTTCTAATGTGTAGTTTTTAACTGCAATTAGCCAGTTTTATAGATATTATTTTTATTTTTTTTTTTAACCAAATTTGTTTATCGCGTCGGTTCTGCTCAACTCCAGTTTCAAACGTCAACTGTAAATTTGTTCTGTTTAGTCTTGGCTTTAACAAAATCCATAGAAAGTCTTTTCATGCTAATTCTAAATACAGTAGTAACGGTTATAGATCAATTTGTGTCACATGTTGTTGTTGTAGTGTTAGATTGTGTCTTTAAATGTTTCATTTCATATTGAACTGACTGATTTTTGTTTTTATTTCTGATTGTATTTGTGACAGTAGAGGGCAGTAGAATAAAAAACTAAACCAAAACCAAGATGTAGGTCGAAAGATGGATCTCCTATATCTCTCCATCTCTCTCCTTCTCCTCTTTCTTTTTCATCACTGTCTCTTTCTACACTTTGTCTCTCTCTTTTTCTCTCCCTCTTTTTTTCCTCTCTCTCCCCCTCTTATTCCCTTTATACTTTCTCTCTCTCTGTCTGTCTCTCTTTCTCCTCTCTCTACCTTCCTCACTCTTTTCTTCTCTCCTTTTAAAAGATTGAATATAAGAACATTTGATTTTTCTCATTTGGCTAGCTTTGGAATTTAGCACAATGGAATTGAGTGTCGTCTGCTTGTGTGATTATTTCATTGAATTGTCTTATTTTATGCCGCATGAGCCGCCGAGTGTTTCTGCTGCTGCTGCTCGTCCGCTCCAACAGAGATGTGTTCTGCTCTGCTCTGCTCTGCTCTTCTCTCTGACTTTGGCTCTTTAGGCTAAAGCGCCGCTGCGTCCTCCGTTCCCAGAGTAGTAGAGACGTGCCTAGTGGCTTGTTGTCTTGTCTTTTTCTAATTGTAGCTTTGGTGACCTGCTCTCCTTCACCCTGACGGCCTTTGTGGAGCTTATGGATCATGGGATAGTCTCCTGGGACACCTTCTCCGTGGCCTTCATCAAGAAGGTCAGTCCTCAGCACTAGTCGAGGTCTTTCCAGGGTTCTCAATGTCATCTAAGCTGTAGTTTTTTTTTTTTTTTTTTTGGGGGGGTTCCTGGCAACACGGGATGTTTTTCGAGGCAGGAATATTGAGGAAATGGTGTTCATTTTCATATCCGCAAAGATGAAATGATAACCCGTTTCGTCACTGTTTTTTTTTTCCTGCTCTATTTCCCCATAATGTGTTTATTTTTAAAGACTTCCTTATATTTTTATGTTTTAGTCTAATACGAAGTTTTCATTTTGGGGAAGTGGTATTTAAAAGCCGCGCGTGTGTGTGTGTGTGTGTGTGTGTGTGTGTGTGTGTGTGTTTGGAGAGAGACACATGTGCACACTCTATATAATTTATGTATAAATAATGTGTGTTTATATTGTTTATATTATTTTTATGTTGCTTAATTTATTAAAATGCTAAGAAAGCAGATTGTGAGAGGCTATCCTATTTTTTTTTTTATTTTTTTTTTTTAATTTTCAATCTTTTAACGGTTTAATAATTGTAACTGACTTTATAATCTGTGCTGTGTATAACCCATTCTAAGCACTTGAAGTTGCGTCTTTTCAATCCCAGATTGCCAGTTACATCTGTAAGGCGGGCATGGACACGGCTGTGCTCCAGAGATCCCTTGCCATTCTGGAATCTATGGTGCTCAACAGTCAAGACCTTTACCAGAAGGTGGCTCAAGAAATCACCATTGGTCAGCTCATTCCTCACCTGCAAGGGTACGGAGCAAAGATGGCTGCCGCCGCTTGACCAGTATCTTTTTTTAATTTTCTCTGATGCAATTTTTCAAATTTATTTTTTACAGTTTTCATTTTAACTATGCAAAACTATCTCTGTCTATATCTATATCTATATCTATATCTATATATTTTTTTTTATTATTTTTTTTTTTGATAAATAGCAGTTATTTGATTTATAGCAGTATTCATTGAGTTGGCCTACTGTTCTGCTACTGTACATTTTTTCGTATTCTCACTGAATTGTTTTTTTTTTTTTTTTTTTTTTTGGATCATCCCGGAGCAGGACCGATCAGGATATTCAGACATACACCATTGCAGTTATTAATGCGCTGTTCCTCAAAGCCCCGGAGGAGAAGAGACAGGTACAGCACACACATCGGCTAATCCCTGTGAGAAACCTAAACCAGATGTTTCGTTTTTCGGGATATATCCTTAATTATTAATTTTTGAAGTACATAAACATCTGGTGATGTTATGCAGCTGCTCTTTCCAATTTTAACCAATCAAGTCCCGTTGGCTGATTTCCCCGTCACTGGATTTTAAATACATTCTAGTTCTGGTGACTAAATACTTTTTCACATTATTATTTTAGGTAATAATTACTAACGTGTTATAACTGTAACAGTGTAAAGGGTGTGCAATTTAATGCAACAAATAATTATATTTTGAAAGTTACATTTATATATACGTTCCTGTTCTAATAGCTGAAATGCGTTCATTATGTCGCAATTTCTATTAAATTATAACCCATTAATAATTCAATATAACGTCTACAATGAAGAATGTTTCTGAGTTGAATTTTTTTTTTTTTATGTTTTTGTTCTAGAAGCTATAAAACTTGATGTTTCTATTTTTTAAGGAATATTATACAACACATCACATATTCAGAATTTAACCCAAGTTTAAAATATTTTAGTTTAGGGTAAATTGTATACATTGTGCACTAGTATTGTAATTTATTTAGTCAAAGTCAGCTTTATTGTCTACTCATTTGCAATGTTCTACTCGTCCCTTACTTATTTAACAAAACGATACTTTTGTCGTATAAATACATTGTCTTTCTTTCCTTTCTCATTCTTAAGTGCTCATTGTGTTCTCATCTGTGGTGATGCTTTTGTGAAGCTTACAAGCTTTCCTTCATTTTCAAAGTCAATAAACCCTAATAATCGCAGTTAAATGAACCGTAATAACCGTAGAGTTTTTAAATCTTACAGTTATTGTACACCGTTTTCCCATGGAGTATTACAGACGGAGTGAGTGACAGAACAGAGCTCTTACTAGTTACTTCTGTCAGAGATTAAGACATTAATAATTAGGATCACGTGGAAGAGTTATCAGCGTCTATTCTAACGGCGAGTCAAGTGCTTTGTGCCCTCAGTATCAATTTAGAGTGGCTTCATCTGGGTGCTCTGACTTTTCTCTTCCATGCTACTAACACAATGCCTTTGCTTTCTCTTGCTCCCTTGTCTCCGCTCTTTCTCCCTCGTTCTCTTTGTCTCTCCTCCGTGCCGCGCTGGTAATGGTAGTTTGATGGGGACAATGTGAACATCCTTGATTGTCCTCTCACAGTAAGTGCTCTGAACCCTCTGTAGGAGATCACGTGACTCTTTAGAGAATTATTTTTTTTTATTCTTCATGCATTTTTCTAATAATTTGAGTGGGTCGTTCAAGACTGGATTGAGGGGACGTTCTTTGATTTTTAGGAGATGTCCCACATACTGGCTCAGAAGCAACTGCGCTCTATCATTCTCAGTGTGAGTACATGCACAAAATATAATGAGAAGTTTGTGTTTAATAAAGTGCTGGGATTTTAGCTGGACATTGGAAGGTCTTTGCTTTATTTTAATTGAAAAAAATAATATGTTTTAATATTTTAATGATTGATCTTTTGAAATAATTCTGCTTAAAAGTGTGTTCCAGTCCTGCGCTGACATAGGAGAGCAGAGTAAAAAACAAAATAAATAAAAAACAAATCTCTATCTTTAAATTTAATTTAAAAAATGTTGCATAGTTTCTACCATTAATTAAGCAGTACACCAAACGACATATAATATCATGAGTGTTATTTTGTTGGTTTGTTAAAATATCTGCAATTTCCCCAGCGATTTAGGTTATTAACATTTTAAATATTCAAGTTCTACTTATTTCCTATTTATATTGTTCAATACATACTTTTGAAAATGAATGTGTTTTGATTCGTATTGTTACAAAATACGTTTTATCAGTACATGTATTTTTTTATATAAAACTTATATTTATATTTATATACTGTATAATACATATTTAAGTATTATATTCTGTAAATGTGTATATATAAATGTAAATCTGTTATATTACAAATATTGTACAACCTTGTCTTTTTATTTTTAGAATGTGATCAGGAGTAACAAACCTATAAACGATGAGATGGCTCATCAGCTCTATGTGCACCAAGTCTTGACCTTTAACCTCTTAGAAGACCGTATGATGACCAAGATGGATCCTCAAGACCAGGTGATTGTTACTTGTATGAGAAGCTTGATTTACTGTAGATTGTCTTGATCCATTTCTGCTTTCCAGTATCATCTTCTGATGCTAGTGACTAGTAGTAAAAAAAAATTATGAAAGAGATGTGGCATTTCATTTAACAAATTCGGATTATTGAGATTTACTGGATAATTGTTTTCCAATAACGGTGTATAACTGTGTGTGTGTGTGTGTGTGTGTGTGTGTGTGTGTGTGTAGGCTCAGAGAGACATCATCTTTGAACTACGACGTGTTGCTTTTGACGTTGAATGCGAGTCCAACAACAGCGGCAGCATTGACAAGCGCAAGTCCATGTACACCCGAGACTACAAGAAACTGGGCTTTATTGTGAGTTCATGTAAACCTTTTTTGTGTTTTAATTGTAAATATACTCTGCCGTTTATATGTTTGGGGTCACCTAGACAATGTTGTGTGTTCCATGAAAAGTCACACTTTATTTTCTAGGAACAAGGATGGACTGTCGAGTTTCACTTGAGCGTTCTCTATTTCTGGCTTTTTGAGCATTTGACTCCACCAATGTGATGCTCCAGATATGGAAGGAATATCAGTTTTATAGCTTTTTCAACCAGCTAAACCGTTTCCAGCAGTGCTAATATGAACAAACAAGGGCTTTACACTCATCCATTATCCTTCTGACACAATTAACAAACCCACTGTACCTTTAAAACACTGGAGTGACCGTGGCTGTTCCTCTATATACTTATGTAGATGTTGCACCCAACAACCACACAATTACAGCTAGAATGGTTGTATAGAGGGTATTTCTGTTTAGTTAAAAGTTATTTTAATTGGAAAAAAGTTCTTTTATTTATTTTTTTTTCTTCAACAATATTGACATTTCAAAGTGTTACGGTAGTGTACTTGAGTGTAATTTTTATCTGTAGTCTGAAAAAGTAAAACTAACTTTTTTTTTCTTTGGACTAAAAACACAAAATTTGACTTCTATCCGGCGTTGAACGCACTTTTGTTTAATATTTAAAGCTTTATTTTCACGTAAATCTTTATTGTACAAAGCTTGTACAAAAACACACTATACTAAAAAAGCAATACTAACTTTACTATACTTATAAATTGTTTTGAGTTTTTTTTTTTTTTTATTCTTTTTAGTGAAATGAAAATGGGATGAAAAGAATGTTTTTTAAAATGATTGCTGTATAAATTAATGTATTAGTTCTTAACTGCTGGATTTAAGTTTCTCTTTTCCAATAATGGCGCATGAAGGGCCTGTGCTTTCCCTCTCGAGTTCAAAAGCAGCCATCAGGGATTTTTTTTTTTTCATCGTGCCAGTTAGTTTGAGTAGCTGTAGAGTGCAGCGATTACCTCCACCGCTCTTTCTGGGACGTTTTCTCCACAGGGGATGCGGGAGACGAGTCTGAAGTTTGAGTCCAACCAGATTTGTGCTTGTTTTGTCTGGTCTCGCCTGCTTAAAATGCAGCGTCTCTTCCATTGCGATTCTCATGCAAGTGGAGAAGTCCCTGCTGCAATTGCGTTCTTTTCAGATGATGCAGTTTTCTGACAGGGTTGCTGTGTTTGTGCAGAATCATGTGAATCCTGCCGTGGACTTCACTCAGATTCCTCCGGGGATGCTGGCTCTGGATAACATGCTGTATTTTGCCAGGCATCATCAGGATGCTTACATCAGGGTAAGACACACACACACCTCTCACAGAAACCAAAACGAGTAAAACTTGTTTTAAATATAAATAAAAAATATATACATATGTTACCGTAAAACTTCTAATAGAACGCCACCTCTAGTAGAACACGCCCCCCTGACGGAGAAGTTGAAAATTAGACTGCCATGGCGTTCTTTTAGAGGTTTTACGTTATATACATTGAATGGTTGCAAACACCATTTTTCTAGCCTTTTCACTTTTTGGATAGTTATTGACTGTGAATTTTTATTTATTTTTTTATGATTGCATAGCCTACAAAGCGTAGCTATAGCCAATGCTATGTTATTCATTCAATAGATTTATTTGAAGTTTTGCTACTGGAAGTTCATTTTTTTTTGTACTATATGAATCAATTTATATTTATATTATATTGCATATTTATAAAGCAAACAAATGGGAAGCAGTAAAAATGTTTAGCCATTGTTAGTTTAAGTTCTTAAACTAATATTTTGTAGGTTTACATTATGAAAACATGTCTTCAATTTATAGGGTCAAACTTTTTAAAGAACCAACCTAGACTGGATGTCGATATAGACAGGACATCAATAGTCTGCTTAAATTCTTAACAATATATTTATTCGTCTATCAATTTTAAAGTCTTTTTTTCCCCCAATGAAGATTAAGGAAACTCTATATTAAACTGGTTTTGTTCGTCCAAGACAAAAATTAATAATAATTTTCAATAAATTGTTTAATTGTTGATTGTTCACTTTAACTGTGCGGCTTCTTGAGTAACTGGTCTTTAATTTTCTCTGTGTGTTCCAGATCGTGTTGGAAAACAGTAGTCGAGAAGATAAGCACGAGTGTCCATTTGGTCGCAGCAGCATTGAATTGACCAAGATGCTCTGCGAGATCCTCAGAGTGGGAGAACTTCGTAAGTGTGAACTATAACATTTTTACAAGTCCTTTGCGATGCAGTATTCACACACTTTTATACTGGTAGCACTGTTGCATAAAGTTGGAGTTTTGGACCAAGTCTCCCTAAAAACCTGTTCAGATGCAGTGGAGAAGCTATGTTTTTTGAGATAACAATGCTCTTCGCTCCATTGCCATCACCTTACTTTACTTTAAACTGTACTTGTAAACTGAATTAAATGTACTGGTCAAAAAAGCAAGAAAATTAAGGAATCTCTTCATTTGAGCTTTAATTGTGACCTGTATGATGTCTGGAGCGTTAAACAAAAATCGCAGTGATGAAGAAAGAGTTAAAGTTGGAATAAATCGCTGTCTCTTGTGGACACAAACGTTCGATGTGGATTCCAGTGGCTCACATCTGGACTGTCTGATGGATGTCTGGTCCTCCATTAGCTCCAGTGTTGACCTCGGTTAGCTGTAACCTCCTCAGGCGTGAGACCACCACTCACATTTTCTGCAGTTGGGTTTTACCGTTCAGGGTCGCTTCATCAACTCTGTCTTGTCGAGACTATCAAATCTAAACAGGCTTTTACTTCCCAATCCAGCTTCCATTACACCATTGCCCTTCACGTTGTAGTGCAGCACATAATTGGTTAACCACGATAAATGTTTTTTTTTTTAAATTTGCTGTTTAGCAAAGTAACACATACAGTCAAACATCATTTGTCCACGTAGTTATGACTCGAAAATTAATTTTTGTAAAATGTACACAGACAAGGCCACCAGGACTTAACAGTCATGGAATTTCCCACCTGCTGTGTTAACCCCTGACGTGCTTAAACCGGTTGTCCATGTTGTGGTCATAAACCACCCTTTAGATGTGTCTGATTGTCGAAATGCATTTTGCAGTTATAGCGAAAATAGCAGTGAAGAGGACTGAAGTTCTGTTAGCAATGGAAGTATCGCGCTACTAAAAGCCTGACTAGCACAGCAAATTTTCAAAGGAATGTAATTCTGAACCAGCATCATTTCTCGCTCTTGAACATGCATCAGAAATGTAAGGTTGGACGAAAATGAATATAAGGCGAAGATGAATGTAGGATAAAAAGGTTACAAGAAACGGATATTTGAGCCAATTCTATAAAGCTCACAACAGTCTGTGACGGAAGACGTAGTGAAACTGACTGAGAATTTGAGGCATGAATTTCCTGTTTGGCAGACTGTTATTACACTAAATAATTTGGGAGAAAACCCCATTTAAAAAAAATTAATAAATAAAAAAGAAAGGGAAAAAATACCAGTACTACGTAGATAATATATAATAAATACAAATAAATACCAGTACGTTCAGTATTAGAAATTCATAGTGACGTGGAACTGCAAACCCCGATCCATGGGAAAGAAGAGAAAAAGTTGTGTGTCCCGCTCTGTGATTGGTTGGCCACCTTCAGTGGGTGTGTGATCCACCTTCAGGCCCAGAGTTGCTGTGATTATTTCCAGCTCATTTCCCATGACCCAGAAATAGAAAGGTGGAAGAATATTTGCTTCGATGGACCAAGTCTCTCGTCCACGTTCATGAAATGTTTAGCATGTTCCAGGTGTCCCAGCATCACCTTCTCACAGGACCGCTTAGTTTTTTATAGCCAGGCGGGCTTCTTCTTTTTTTTTTTTATGACGACTTTAATGGAATCGGTGGTGGTGAGGTGCCACTCTATCACTTCCTTGTTCAGCCTTTATCAGGACACATCTAATATTCATGAGGAGAGTATCAAAATGACTACAAGTTGAAGTGCCCTTGCTTTTGGAGCTATGGCGTTTTTGCACTTTTGCATGATATGGGATACAGAAGATCACAGTGTTCCTCCTCTTAAATGCTTTTTTTTTTTTTTGCTATAGCCATTTAAAATTGTTCAGGCAATGAGGTCAAACTGGGGCCCTTAATGCTCTGTTTTTATAAGTCCTGTATTCAACTAAAATGTAAAGTTTTTTTTTTTTTTTTTTTTTTTTTTTTAAAGAGCATTTTTAAGTACCGCATTTTTAACGATACTCGTCTAATCCCTGCCATGACTTTGTGAATTTGGACAAACTTTATTTTTTTTTTTTTAATTTCTTTTTTTTTTTTTTTTTACAAATGATAAACTATAGTTAATAAATGTAACAAAAACATGTTTTTCCTTTTTAATTGAACAAAACCCACAATAGATTTTAAACGATGAATAAAAAAAAATACTAATATACCATTAAATATTATGAATGGCATACAAATAAAATGATTATGCTAAGTGTATTAAATCACACTACAGAAAAAAACACAAACAAACTAAAATCTGACGCAATTTAAAACCATCAATAATGTCATAGGGAAAACGAGCA
>MU204349.1:4242820-4253912 GCA_017309775.1 Paedocypris sp. Pulau Singkep | reverse complement strand
AAAGCAGATATCTATTTTCTACTTTTTCTAAATTGTGCACCCGATATCTCTACTACTTCTCTTTCGGCTTTTCCCTTATCAGGGGTGGAACCCACCTCAATCTATCCTTAGTATCTTTAAACCAAACTATTTATGTATTTTACTATGTGTTCATCTATTTCTGTGTTCAAAGATTTTAGTTTTTTTTTTTTTTTTTTTTATCAAAAATGCGTATTATCAAGCTAATTAAAATATTTTAATGCACTGTATGTTTATGAAAATGTTTTACTGATCTTATCTTGGCATGATGCAATGTGGTATGCTTTCTATTGTACATACGGTTACGTAAAATCTTGCATATGCCATGAAATCAAAATCCACATCCCTGTACATTCAGACAATAATTCTTTTGTAAATTCTATAATATTAGTAATAACTGTAATAAACATGAAGCATGATGCATAACACATTGACTACTAAAGCACTATATAATAAAAATGAAGCTTCTTTTACCACTATATATGCCAGTGTGTGATCAGGACTCGATTATAATCTAAACTCATTTTATGATTCGGTCTCGCACATGTTGTCGTCATTTGTGTATTGATCTTTTGGTCTCCGTGGCGTCACGGTGATGTCAGCTGATGGTCAGGAGCTTTGGCTTCCCTGTTCCAGACGTCTTGCGCATCAGTGAGGCCGGGCTCCCCGCAGACGCTAACAGTGTCAGGAATAGGCTTGTCGGCGACTGCCTGCAATATCTAAAAGCTCTCTGATGACATTCTTGACATCCCTGCTGCTTCATCATGAGCTCCCTACTGAGATCTGGCACACTTTTAAGACTGGCACATGGCTTTATGCCCGGGCAAGCCTGAGTAATGCCGGAGGGATCGGCTTTGAGTCTGGAGATGAATCCACAGTCTCTTTCACAAACCATACCACCCCGAACGTCCTAACCGTTTCTTAACCGCTGCATCATTTGGGTTTCGAGTCCTTATTGATCGGAATTTTATTTGTTGTTCACTATTGTCGGAAGTGTTCATGTTTTGAAAAAAGAAAGAGAAAAAGTGTGTCCTTGTAGCTCCTAATCCCTCTACAACATCAGGTTCATCAACTGTTGTTGGAAAATCAAATTTTCCTACAAAAAAAGAATTGATCATATATCGAAATGTGTTATGCATATCTTATATAATATGTATTTTTATATCATATATTGGTGTCTTTGAAATGGTCATATTCTGGAACTTATCAAGTAGTAATCTTGATCACTTTGTCCTGTCTGTTTTTCAGAAGTAATCAAGAAATTGGCAAACAAATAATATTAATAAACAAAGTAATTAATTCTTCTTCTTCTTAGTCCTTTACAGGGTCGTGGGATAAATATTATTTAACAGTTCAAAATTAACTCGCGTTCAAAATTATGTGCTTTAAACATTTTGTGCTTTAAAAATGAATTTTTGCTATGAAGATAAACCCAAAACAGTTGTATTTTTCTCACTCACATTGTTTATTTATTTTTTTTTTTTGTGTCTGTGTGTGTGGGGGGGTAATTTTTAATTTTTTTATATATATTTTTTTCCCCTCTGACACATTTTCCATTAATACAAAGTGAATTGTAACCCTTGACGTTCACTATTTATTAAATCCGAGTCCCAATATTTAAAGTTCATTACCGCCAATTGTGAAATTTGCACACACGCACAATGACTTTTCAGTTTGTATAAATGTAAGATGAAACACGGCCCAGCTGCGGTACAGTGAAGTTTACTCATGCACAATAGATGAGACAACTGCTGTCAGCATGTCCACACACAAACCGCAGCGCTACTTGCTAAACATCTGCTCCCATGTCTATATCAGAACTGTGGAATGCTACATACATGTCCGTGTGTCTCTGGATCCGCTGTGATTGACGTGTTTATTTCAGCGCCAGGCTAATGAAGCGCATTGGCAGCCGCGTCTCCGGCCTCTCGTGCCCTGGATCGGTCAGTGTTTATATAGTGTTCAGCAAACCTGCCCGAAGTAATAATTCTCCTTTCCACTTCAACTGTCAGTTCTGTTCCTTCACTCAAACGTCAATTATTGAGGGTTTCTAGCCATGTCTGCAACACCAGGGCTTGATGCTAGCGGCATAGACGGTCTCTTTCTCTTTATTTCTACATTTTTTTTTTATTTTTTTTTTCCTAATGTTATAATTAAATGAATGGCACTGAGTTGCAAGTTTACATTTTTGGGCCAAATGGGTTTTTTTTTTTTTTTTTTTAGCAAAAGAACCACTCTGATAAATAGCTATTTGGTAACATTTTATCAAATTGCCTACGTTATTTTATCAGATTTCTCACTGTATTTGGCATCTTGGTTATGATTTTTTCAGGCTTTTTATTTAAATTGTATTTGATTAAATTTTTCCTCCAACGCTATACATCGATATCATCTAGAATTGCCTTTTGGGAAATTTCAGGAACATGTTTATGTTTTTATGTTGGTTTGAGATTATGATTCGGACCATTATTAGACTTGTGTCTAATAATTGTATAAGTCTAAATTGTGTATTCTACCCATTACGTACATTTAATGTATTATCAGTAAAAATCAAAGTGCTATTTGTGGGTAAAAACAGGCAAACTCTTTTTTGATTTATGGTTAAACGAACAACTTTAATTCATAAGCAACATTTTATTTGTTCATAAGCAACATCATTTACTGAAACCAGATTTTTTTTTTATTCACACTTACCAGCTAAAAGGTGCTTGAGAATTGTTTGCTTTCACAAAGGTTTCTTGACCTCAAACACTATTGACTTTATTTAATTTTCAAATAAGTACTTTATTTGCTGTCAGTCTGTCAAAAAAGAAAAAAAATATTCTAGCAAACGTGCTGAAAGTTTGTAGCAAGTCCACTAACCTCTAGACTATTATGGAAAGGATACGGTGCTAATCACAGAACTTTGAAGATAAAAGGGGAGTGAGATCTTTGGGAATCTTTTAGTTGAGATTACGTCTGAGCCCACAGTCTGGTTTAATGAGATTCTGACTCCCAGCCTGCCTGGAAGAGTTGCGTCAGCCTGGTAAAATGGTTCAAAACTCGGAGCTTAGGGTTTAGGTGAGAGCGCAAGTGACTCTGACAGTTCATTCCCATCAAAGCCGGAGCTGATGGTGTTTTCCTCCAACACTCTTCTGATACTGTTGGATTAAATCTGCGTCTTCTAGCTGGACTGATTTGGCAGATTGCTGTTATCGACCAGTCTGGTGACGGGCTTCATTCATTATGTCGTGAAGTTTCAATTTCTCCAATGCCGCCACAATTACTGGACCTCAATTTCTTTTAAAGGAGAAGTCCAAACAGTGGCTCTCGTTCACAACCACCTAAGAATTTTATGTTGTGGTGGTAACATGGGCCTGAGAACCTCGGTTTAATCTTCACCACAAATGCTGCGCTTTATGAAGACCATAATGGAGCTTTCGGTTTTTATAGCGCGCTCTGAGTTTAATTTTGCAGACAGCCGTTTTGATGTGATTTGAGGTGTTTCTTTCTACATTAAGCAATATTCTGCTGCGCTCCATCATCTTGGAGAACTCATTTCATGATCTCCACTTTGGAAGCCCAAAGGTGAAAACGTCTGACATCATTTATTAGGCTTTGTGGGGGAAATTACTTCACAGTAGACACTGATGGTTTTAATCGAGTTTTAATTCAACTTCAAATACGCATTGAGGTACAATTTCAAACATTCATTTTTGAAAGTGTTGATCTTTAACAAGTTGCGCATCTGTCACCGAATTCAGTCACATGGGTGTGGCTCATACAGCGTTCTACTCTGATTTGCTAGCAGCACTAATACAGACCCAGAAGTCTGATAAGCTGACGTTTATAGTATTATTTTTGTCTTTTTTTTTTTTTTTTTTTTTTAGAATTTTGATAATTCTTTGTCCATTGACTGTCCATTGACTGTTCCTTTTCTGCCATATTTGATGCGTCCGAGAATGAGAAACCTACTTGAAAGATGAAGGTGTAGAAGAAACGTGAGCTCTGAGTTCTTATTTTTTTTTGGCCAGGAAACCGATGTTGCCACTTTACCTTTTCCTAGTTAGTCTTCTCAAAGGTCAGCATTATATATGCTCACTTTGTCGTGTCTGTTTTTCAGCCGGCGAGAACTGCCACGATTTCCATCCCATGTTTTTCACGCACGACCACTCGTTCAAAGAGTTTTTCTGCATCTGCATCCAGTTGCTAAACAAAACCTGGAAAGAGATGAGAGCCACTTCTGAGGACTTCAATAAGGTAAGAACAAGACCTTTGTCGGGAACTTGTAATGGAAATGGGCTAAATTTAACGAGTTAACCTCAACAACCGTCTTTTATTTATTGCGTCTTGTATTCGAGCAAGCAGGAAAATATCTTGGCTGTTTTTGGGTTCTTCATCTGAGGAAAAAGTTCTGAAGAACAAAAAATCTGTTTGTATTTAAATGTACCAAGGTTCAATGCCCGAGATCTTCAATCTGGACGATTCTATCTCCTTTTCGTGTAGCTCAATCAGTGGATCTGGTGATTGCAACACCAAAGTTGGTTCTTTGGGTCCAACAAATGTAATTGAGAACTTTTAGAAGGGAATTTTAAGCAAGACTCATTGTCCGATTTCTGTCTTTTTTTTCTTCTCCACTTCTTAGAAAACTCCACTTTTGCTGTTCAAATATATTCCTGCCTCGTTATAAATAGGCTTTCTGAATTTGGAGATAAAACTGCTTTTTATTCTGCTGATCAGATCTCTGACAGTTTGCCTGACAGTGTGGAGGACGTTGTTCTAAAATAGCAGTCTTCAACTTTACTGGAAGGATGAAATCTTGTCGCCGGGGATTCAGTCACTCACTTTTTAACATTTATTTGCAATATTGTCACGCTTTCACGGTTTCCTGTAGCATCTTTGCACAGATGGCCACTTTCCTTTCCTGGCCAATGCCGTTAGCAACGTTGATCATTTTGCCCAAGTCATTTTTTTTGTCACAAATAGAACAATTCCAAACTCCATTGAGAGGTTGAAGAGAACCGACATCCAAAGCCTTCATTTTGTCATTTTGACAGGCTGCTAAAAAACAACGGTGAACCCTTCAGGCACAAATGACAAGAGAATTAATCACAATAAATGCAATTCTTGAATTATTTTGATTTGTCTTTGCTTTAAACAAAGTCATTGCAATATCTGTGAATGTGAAACCACTGATTTTCATTCCTCAGTGAAGTTTTTTTTTTTTTTTTTCCTTTTTCTCATAATTTCATTTATTATGATTATTAATGTTGTTCATTTTTATTTTATTTTTTTTGTAAATGGTCGTTATTCGTCTGCCCTCCATCCCCCAGTTCCTCTTCCTCTCTGGTCCTCAGCTGGCTATGACATGTGAATTGGGGTCTTCCATCACAACCACCATTTTGTGCTTCGTCTTTGAGGGTCCTATCATATATTTATCCGTGGTTGTCTTTCATCGCGCTCGCAAGGTTTGCCCGCGTGGTATAATATAGATGATTGTTTTCCCGATTCTCATCTCCTGCAATGGCTGAACCAGCACAAGCCATCAGATGTTTACGGGCGTGTTCGACCCGGCTGCACCCTCCTCTCCTTTACCCCCCCTGCTCTCCACGGGGGTCCTGTCAGATCTTGTAAATATTGTCTGCGTGTGAGAGGTGGCAAGATGAGAAAAGGGAGGCAGCTCTCCGATGCTCCCGGGGCATCAGTCTGACGGGCATCGGTTTGCCTGTTTCTATGGCAACCCCATTCTAATTACTCCGACTCCTGCAGCAGCACGCTCGAGATGGAGCAGCGATGGTGTCGGTGTGTTTTGCTTCATAAACCACTGTCTCCTCCATCCAATCAGCTCCGACCGAGCTAGTTACGACACCTGACTTAAAATGGCCACTTCAGTGCGTCCAAGTGCTGTAGTAGTGATGTAGTGAATCCATTTTTTTTTTCAAGCCAGGAGAGGAAAAAAAAAGAAAAAGACCAACATTCCCCCTCCCCCTCTCCCCCTTTTTTCCCGACGCCTTGCTTTGTATAGCCCATGTGACGCGTCATGCCAGAACGCCATTGGTTGAGGCCGCCGAGCCGTCTGTCCAATCAGGCGCCAGCGTTGAAATGGACATAAACTGAGCTGCTTGGAGATGCTTTCAGACTTGAGTGCTGAGAGGCATGAACCACCACATGCTCCCAACCATTGGCTGACCCGTCCGTAGCCAGAAGAATCGCTCGATTAATACGCAAAAGCACCCAGGAACCTTCTGTGCCATTGGAGCTCGTCTCCGCTGCACTGGGTTGGACCTGCTGCCAAACATGGAGGTGACGATGGCATGTGAGTACACCAGCCCCCCGCTGGAGAAGATCGGGGTGTAGACCCCAAAGAGAAAGACGCGTGCGCCACAGACGCTTGCTTTTTTTTTTCTTCTCGCGGATGGTGAGCGTGGAGCGCAGGCTTTGTGTCAAGCCGCTTGTGGTAATCAGGTTAGAGGCAGATTTCTGCTGGCGATTAGAGAGGCAAGCGCGTCCTCCCACCCCTCCTCTGATGCTTGTCATGAATGAACGCACCTCGTTTCTCCAGCCAACGTTGACCTCTAGTCGCTCTTCTGGCGTGAGCGTTGCTCGAGTTGCCCGGGATCAGGCACACGCCCCGTGAGGAAGCCTGGACGATGCCGTCTGGATCTTTCTGGCATGAGGGATTAAATTTGGGAGCTGAAATTGGGGTTAATCTATCTGTGGAGGTTCATGTCTTGTAGGGATTAATCGATGTTGTTGGTGGGGTCGCACCACATTATCATGCATCGAGATGTATTTGTCCCACCCAAGAGTCTGTGGGACTCGGTTCAACCTTCTAGTGTTATTATCTTTGGGTTTGATTTTGGTTCTTGATTTAAAATGTCAGTTTGCTCGTTTACTGGCTTTGTGGTTTTTGAATGGGGATTCCACAAAAGTTTCTGATGTCCTCCTGTCTTGGCTCGTTCTCGCCATGAGAAACCACCACATCCCGTACTGCCGATGGTAGAGATCCCAGGAATTGTTTCCGCTAATTTTAGTGCCGGAGACATGTGAGATCATTCCTCGGATGCTTTCCAACTATGAAACTTGCCGTTTGCTAGGCAAGCGAGCCAAACGCGTTTTGTCGGTCCACATGGCTTGTGAAGGCTTTTATATGAAGCACACTCAAGAGGAATGTGCGGTTCGAATGTTCAGAAATGAACCGTAATGACCGTATTTTTTTTGACTCGTGATTTGCTATGTAGGGATATAATGGACTTTTTTTTAATATGTCAGGACTATTCACTTTCATGAAGATCATTATTGCGGTAGAAAGTGTGTAATTTGTGTCAATCTTGGACAAAAGTTCCTTTTCTAGTTGAGCACATTATAATTCGACAAAGAACAGTCTCAGATTGTTCCATTTCTTTTCTTGGACATAAAGTATAGAGTCACGTCCTAATCTGATTCGGTTGGTTGACCAGTGCCATCAGTGACGTGTGTGTGTGTGTGGTAAGCGGTCATTATCATAAACTGAAATTTCATGTTTATTCTGTAGCACATCATTAATATTCATACATGTAATTGCTAGACACTGGAAGAAAAACAGGAAAAGCACAAGTAGTATATATATATATATGAATATTAATGATGTGCTCAGGAATGTGAGTGTATGATATATTGCTGTGTAAAACTGTAATTAAATCTAGACAGAGGCGATAAATCACACAACCGTGCTGTGATGGTCTTCAGAGGAAGTTCATGTTCTCTGCTTTTCCCTGTTTGTCGAGTAGAGGAAAAAAAAGCTGATGGGTCATTTTACTTTCCAGGGATTTACATTTTTATTTTGTTTATTTATTTATTTTTTTTTATAAATTTTTGATCGTTATGTTCAAAAAGTGCTAGTCTATGATCAACCTTTAATTCTGCTAAAAAAAAAAGCTTCAATATTTACGATTCACACATTTTCTCATCATTATTTTACAGTATCATACGTTTTATTACTTGTATTAATGGCCGAAAAGACTCCAATGGAAATTCTGTCGCTTAATTTTTTTTTTTTTGGTCTTGTTAAAATAGGCAAAATTCGTTTGGTTATCGGTCAGATTAAATGAGTCTAAAGGATCCCTCGGCCTGGTTCCTGAAGTGATGTGCTCCTCTCTACTGTACGCCGCTCTGTATTATTTACGGCCTGACGTTCAGGCGACTGCGTTGAGGAGCTTGAAGAGGAAAGATGAAGAGAGGCAGACTCGCAGACGTCTCACACGTACACTCTTTGTTCTTGTTGGGCTAAATTATTTGTGATTGTTTCACAATTTATCGTTCATTTTTTCCACGTCGACTGAGTTTGATTCCAAAATGTAAAGCAAATCCTACAGCTATTGTTAACCGCAGTGTAAAAACACTCACATTAGTTAGACATTACCAATCAAACTCCAGCACTTCTGAATGGGATATAATATTGCGGTCCAACTTTTACCAAACAACGAGAAGTGCCATTTTTGTCCATTTTGGGTTTGAGCTGAACTTCTCGTGATGAGCTTGTGAATGTACGTAAATATTCTAAAAGCCAGGAGCCGCTTCACACTCATTCTTCATATCTTGTCCATCTCACCTCAACCTTTGTGCCTTTTGACCATCTCACAACAAGACGTGAAGCACGTCAGACACACATTTGCTCTAAAAAGGTCTTCTAATGACACCGCTGTGGCCGATCTTCTGCTTTCAAGCTCTTATCTCTTCATCTCTTCTCTGTTTATGTCACACTTAGGTTTGCATTTTTCTTAAACGCGTCATCTTACTTCGATCCCATCATCAGACATTTAACCAAATAACAGTTAAATAATTATATGTACAGTTTTCTATACATTTGAGGGTATTTTTTATTAGATGTGCATGAATATTTATATAAATAATTTTACATATCTGTAAATGTGACCAAAAGTGTACACACACCTACATTAATTGCACGTACAAATAAGTATGAAATGTACAGCGTGAATTTATAAAATGCTTGTGGTGTAAAGAATGTAAATTGTGTGTTTTTATTAGAAAGTATTATGATTCCAGTAAAATAATGCCTTTAGTTCAGTGGTCTTATTTTTCTAATATCGATTAATCACCATGTCGCTGATTTTCTTTTTCTTTCTTTTTTTTTTTTTTCTTTTTTTTCCCCCGACACATTGAAAGAACGCAATTCACACTGTGCAACACTTTGTTTTGTCAAGAATTCGAGATGTTTCATTAACTAGTGTGAGAAGTGTGCGAATCACTGAGAAGCTTCCGGTCTGATGGTGCGTGTGTGTGTGTGTGTGTGTGTGTGTGTGTGTGTGTGTGTGTGTGTGTGTGTGTGTGTGTGTGTCAGGTGATGCAGGTGGTGAAGGAACAGATCACGCGTGCTCTCGCCGTCAAGCCTAACTCTCTGGACCAGTTCAAAAGTCGTCTGCAGAACCTGAGCTACACCGAGATCCTGAAACTGCGCCAGTCCGAGAGGATGAATCAGGAGGATTTCCAGTCGCGGCCCATTGTGTGAGTCAAAGTCGGCCTAAAAACATCTGTTGAAATGTTGTTGAAAACTTTTTTTTTTTTCCTGTTTGGAAATTGGGTGAATGGTCTTTATATTTGTGATTGCAAAGTCATTTTTTTGACTCCACAGTTTTGGATTGTGTAGTTCTGAATAGCTGCTTTCAGTCCGTGTTGTGATAAATAAATTATTAGACTTCAATTTAGTTCTAAAAACGTTGGTTTACGCTCCAATTGGTAAAACTGAACGGACCTTACACAACACACACACACACACACACACACACATGCAAATTTACCACAATATATTATTGTTGTTGTTGTTATAGTTATGATCATTATCATCATTATAAACACTCACATAAACGTCTTTTTATGCCTTCAAATATCAAAATCACTTATTGTCAGTTTAGAGGACATGTATCACACTCATAATTCAATGTAAACTTGGAGAAGATTAACTGTACGTAATGTGTGGAAATCATAAAATCAGATAGTTAGGAGGATGCATTAGTGGAAAGTGACCGGATACAGAAAATAAATATGCTGAACTCTGTGTTTTCATAGGAGGTACATTTTAATTTAATTATTATTTTTATTTTTTTTTTGGATAAAATATTAATTTTAAACAGTCTATTTTTAACTGTTTTTGTATTAATGACATCACACTTGAGATCAGATCAGCATATGAGGGATCAGCATTAGCAGAACGGCTGGGAATTAAAAGCGCTAGCGTTCTATCCGCTTAGCATTGACCTCACTCCAGCTTTACATGCTCCACGTGTCTCAGGTTCATGCATAATTCACTGTAATTAATGTGCGGGCCCGTATGCGGCCGCATGAAGAGCAGGATTATTCCCAGTTTCCTGCTCAGGTCTGAGTGTGACAGACGAGCGCCTCTTCACGTTATTCCCGCTTTCCTTGCTGGAGCTGTTCTAGATGATGGAATTCTGGGATCTTGTGTTTTATCCAGGGAGCTGAGGGAGAAGATCCAGCCGGAGATAATGGAGTTGATTAAACAGCAGCGTCTCAATCGTCTGTGTGAAGGAACCTGCTTCCGGAAGATCAGCAGTCGAAGGAGACAAGGTAGTTACAGCATCGCTTTAGCAGCTTTCTGGCCATTTTTTTCTTTTCTTCCTCATGTTCTAACGACGCCTTGTATATTCCTGTGCATTACCCTGTACTATTATATCTGTGCCCAGTGTTTGTCAACCAGGAGTTGGTAAGTATTCAGGTTTTTCTTCTCCACCCAACGATGTTTTCCGCCTGCACGAAACTTGTTTTACCAAGAGCCAAAGATTTTAAGAGTGGAGGAATTGTCTGCTTTTTGTAAGAAGAACAGAGGCGTTTTCAGTAAGTCGGGAGAGTTTGAACAATGTCGTCCTCGTTTGCCATTTGTCTAGGGGTCACTTTCCTTGTTTCAATGACCCTCACACCTAAAAATGGACCCTTACCTGGAGGAATGGATGGTTGGGCCATGCACGTATGAAGGTTGGATGGTTTCCTGCATAGATGGATTATTAAATCACGCGTAGATGGGGTCATGTGTGGATGTGTTGGTGGGTGGAGTCATGTTTGGATGGGAGGAGTCATGCAT
>MU204349.1:4224572-4242720 GCA_017309775.1 Paedocypris sp. Pulau Singkep | reverse complement strand
TTTTTTTTTTTTTTTTTTTTTTTTTTTATGTTTGTGCATATTTTTATTCTGATTAATGTTCCTTCACTCTGACTTTTATTTTGTTAGAGGATCCAGAACGCAACATCCTGCTGTTTACATTAAAGTTGATTCCAATGCAATCACTGTTTCTGTCATGCTTTTATTTTGCTTTTTACACACATTCACTAATTTAAAAAAAAAAAAAAAAAAAAAATCGACAGCTATAACGGGCATCGAACCCGGATCCTGGCGGTTTCGGCGCCAGGTTCCAGCCAGCTACGCTATTCGGCCGGAAAAGCTGGCGCTTAAAAAAATTTCTCCACTAAATAATAAATCTCTGTAATGGCGAAAAAACATGTGGCCAGTACGGGGATCGAACCCGCGACCTTGGCGTTATTAGCACCACGCTCTAACCAACTGAGCTAACCGGCCTCGCAAATGCTAATGGAGTTATGATGACATGTTGAATAACAACCAATGTTAGTTCACGCCAAATGACTCAATCTGACCAGCATTTCACTTCCTAATTTTCCGCCTGATCCACCATTGGCTGCTTTTCTTTCGGGTTTTGGGCGCGGCGAAGATGAAAGAGCTTCCTCGCGGGATCTTCATCGAACTACCAACAGCCCGGCGAGAACAAAAGATCCATATATAGCTTTCTTTATAAGACAATCCATCTGGTATAACAAACTATCTAAAAGATCTATGAATAACTGCGTAGAAACGGTGTTGGTATATAAATCCCTCGGTGATGGACCTAATATGAATATTTAGGATTAACTAAATATGAATGTCTGGAAAACGTTAAAGACGTTTCGGACAACGATGACACTAAAACGATAAATCAATTTAGGACCACGCAGGGGAATCAATTATCCGCTAGAGCCACGTGGGACTTTGACAGGGGATTTACTGCCACCTGCTGGTCAACTTCTTACACTGCGTTGGTCAGGTGTGTGTGAAGCAGGACTGAACAGACATATACAACAAACCATTGAAAAATGTATAGATTTATTAAAAATGATAAAATGTACATCACATTTTGTATTTTCACATCATAGAAATATCTATTTCCAAGTAAAAATTATTTTTAATTTAACCGTTTGGTTACTGAAATTAGCAGCAAAAACGAGCAAAAGGTCCCGAGTGAAAAGGTGATCAGGTCAGAAGTGAATGGGCCGTAGTTAAGCTAAAGTTGCGCGCTGACCAGCTTTGAAAGTCTCTGCGCTTGAAGACTTGCTTTTCTTTGAAGATCCAAAAGATTCATATCTGCAACAAAATAAAAAAAAAAAACAACTTTAACATGCAATAAAAACAACGAGGAACGAAGCTACTGACAACTCGTGGTATCTCCTCCAGTCTTCTCGGCTGACCGACGCTCTCGTGTTGGCCAAAGCAGCGGTCAGGTGGTCTTGACCAATGAGGACGCTGGGAGTCCTGGTGGAAGCGGTTTGAGCTGAAGACGGTTCATCCTATGATCACAGCAGACCATCACATGACCATCATCATCATCATCATCATCATCATCATCAGAGAGAAGGCCCGACTGACCGCACTCCTGTGGTAATGATTCTTCACGGTGTCCACCTCCGCTCGGAGCTCCTCTAACTGTTCCTGGCTCAGCTCCTGGAAACCTTCCTTTACATTTAACACCACGATGGGTGAAGGACAGGAGCTCTGGTCCTTAGATGAAGCTTGCATCTCACCAGTGGAATTGCGTCCAGACATGGACTGGGAATTCTGGGAATCGCGAAAATCATACTTGAGTAGAAGTACCTCGCTGTAAAATTACTCCATTACAAGTAGCCAATTCCAAGAAGACTTGAGTAAAAGTCATAAAGTACCCCATTTTAAAAGAACTTGAGTATTTTACTTGTACCTAATTTAGTACTTAATAACAGAAAGAACCTCTTTGTGTATGAGGGTTTTTTCTTCTAGTTTAGAAATTAAATTTAACACCATGACCCTTCAAAATAAGTAAACAAATCGCAATGTAGTCAAGTAGAGAGTAAAAGTTGCTTATATCTTTGATACTCAGCACAAGTTAAAAATAGTAACAAACTCCATCTACTCAAGTACTTTACTCACCCGTCTCACCAACTCAGACGCGGAATTATGATCCATTTCGGAGTCGAAGGAGTTGTCGAAGTACAAGCGCCAGATGTTGTGATGTGCGTCCTCAGGAGGAAGATCACTGTGGTCCAGCATGACCATGGAGTGCTCCATCCCAGCATCCCCCTCTCCATCAGAGCCACTGCTGGGGTTCAGGAAGGTCATTGAGGAGAGACTGGCATCGCTGTCTGATCCGGCTGCAAAGTCCTGCCAGAAAAAACACAGTCAGGCCTCCTTTTCTATTTCGGGGTCACGGGGAGCAATAGTGGACCGCAAGGGAGAACAAAAGACTGAACTGCTGGACTGCGGTGCTAATTTTGACTTTTAGACTTTTTAATTCAGTTTTAGTCAAAATTAAATTGGGACTAAAACTAAACTGGGTTTTAGTCAAAAGACTCTTTAAATTTGTTTGAGTTTTAGTCTAGTAATTTTATTCGACTAAATACCACAGCATTTTAGTCGACTGAATTACAGTATAGATTTAGTCAACAAAAATACGAGTGCTATATATTCTAAAATGTTTACTAAAGTTGCGATGTGAATCTGAATACGTAGTTAACTGTGAACATATAAAATATATATTTTTGTGCCGTGATTGTGTTTGCACCCGCCTTTCTCCACAAGCTCGGATTATGATTGGACGTCAAAGTGTCAATAGATGTAGTTCTAGCTTTGGTCCCTGAGCGGGAGTTTTCATATAGTTCACGTTTCGTTTTCGTCAGGGGAAAAGTGTCGTTGACGAAGACGATGAGGAAAATTTAGATGACGTGGATCATCTAGCACGTCATGCTTCCACCTCGAGGGTTGATTAGGTGCTGGAGAGGAACACACACGTGTGGTGCGCTCCGAGAGTGCTGGACGGCCTCCAGCAGAGCGTTATACAGCACGGCCTTCAGGTCAGCACCAGTGAACAGCTCCGTCTCCACGGCCACCTGCTCCAAATCAACGTCAGCGGCCAGCGGCAGTGAAGCAGTCATGGCCTTCAGGATCTCCAGCCGCGCCTCCTGGAGCACAGACGGGTGTGGTGAGGGACAGAGGAGGAGGAGGATGAGGAGGAGGAAGAGGAGAAGATGCTGACCCGGTCTGGAGGAGCGCAGTACACGGACTTGTCCAGACGCCCCGGCCTCAGGAGAGCAGGATCGATCAGGTCAGGACGGCTGGTGGCGGCCAACACGTACACGCCTGAAGAAGAGTCACACATGACATGAAGCTCGTCTGAGGGGAGCGTCAGAAGAACCAAAAAAACCCTGGAAAAATCAACCTGGCAATCAGCCAGAAATCACGCAGCTGCTGGACACCTGATTGGTGCAAACTTAGAGGAACTGGGAGAGAACGTCACGCCAGTCTGAAACAGTCACCAGTAACGCTATTAATCCAGTTACTGGAACGATTCCACCACCAGCGCAGACGAATGACTGATGACTCCCTGTCAGTCACAACTCAAATCTAAAAAAGTTCAATGAAATTTGAAAATGAAACGTTGAAAAGTTGTCGCCCAGGAGATGATACGAGGATGCAAGTTTAGGAAGATGAAAGAGAGAAACAGACAGACAAACAAAGAATGTAAAAAGGAAAGAATGATATAATTGAAATAAACGAATAAAAAAAGACTGAAAGAAAGAAAGAAACAAACAAACAAGCAAGCAAAAAAGAAACAAAGAAAGACTGAAAAAAACAAACAAACAAAGAAAGCGATAGAAGGAAATAAACAAAGAAAGCAAAAAGTAAGAATGATGGAAAGAAACAATCAAACAAAAAACAAAGAACAATGAAAGAAAGAAATGAAGAAAACAAAACAAAATACAAAACAAAACAAAACAAACAAAACCAAGAAAGAAAGTGTGGCCACTAGGGGCAGTATTAGTCTCCTCTGCATTGAATCATCCAAACCCGGAGCAGTGGGCAGCCTTCAGCTGGTCACGAGGGGGTCAGACAACACGTCAAACACACAAGAACGCACCGGTCAGTCCCTCCACGCCGTCCAGCTGTGTGAGCAGCTGATTGACCACACGGTCAGTGACGCCCGTGCTGTCCTGACCTCTGCGAGGAGCCATAGAGTCAAACTCATCAAAGAACAGGACGCAGGGCCTGGCGGACTGAGCCCTGCACACACACACACACACACACACACACAGGTCAGGGTCAAGCCGACGAGGGGGCGGCGTCCAGACTGACCGCTCAAACACGTCCCGCACCGCCTGCTCGCTGGCTCCGATGTACTTGCTGAGCAGCTCGGGACCCTGGAAGACACCAGACCGTGTGTGTGTGTGTGTGTGTGTGTGTGTGTGCGCTCCGCTCACCTTGACGCAGATGAAGTTCATCCCGCTCTCTCGGGCCACTGCTCCGGCCAGGACGGTCTTCCCCGTGCCCGGAGCGCCGTACAGCAGCACGCCCGTGCAGTGGCGGATGGGCAGACTGGCGAACAGCAGCGGGTGCTGCGCGAGAAAAGGCAGCGCTCGGTACGTACAGACCATTCTGCACTCGCGGCTAAATGAAGTTGATTGTGTAGCATCAACCATCAGGATCTAATATGGATTTCATTTAAGTGCTTCCCCACACATGATCTCCAAATTAGTAGTGACGTATTCAACACGCTGCTTTTTTATTCCAATTACTGTTATTTTAAAAATGTTAGAGTGAGATGTTAATATTGTCTGTACAGTAGATAATACAGTTCACCTAAGAAAAAAGCTTTTCACAACAAAGAATGAAGTGACATTGATTCTATGTATTTAATGCCAACATTTAATCCTTTGAAATGCACTATAAAATAAACACATTTTTGTATTATCTCAATCTAATTAACTAATTTATATAAAAAATGTAAATAAATAAATAATAAATATAATAATATATATATATATATATATATATATATATATATATATATATATATATATTTATATATATATACACATTGATACACTGTAAAAATATTTCATAATATTGATATACAATGTAAGACCAATTATTGTTAAATAACTCATTTATTAATAATCCATTCAATGTACTTTTTTGTTGCTTTCAACACAACATTACATTTTGTTTTATAGAATGATCATAATACTAATATAATATACTAATAGATATATCGAATATAGCATCAGTTACATATTTATGTCAATAAGGTGTGAAATTATTAAAATTATAAAATTATAAAAAAGAAAGTTTACATTATATAAATCATTTAAACTATTATTAATTAATGTGTAATAATTTATATTCTATATTTTAAATAATTAGACCCAAGATTTACAGCGGAATACATGTTTCGAAGATACGTCAATACAACACAGTGAAGTACTTTATCACAGACATTTTGTTCAACTAGCAGGAGAATTCGTGTCCACGTGTCTCTTTTGTTTGCAAGGCCTGCTGTATTTATACAGTTGAAAATGCTTGAACATTTTTAAATATTTGAATAAATATAATAATAAACAAGGACGTCTCCTGCGAAGCAACACACTCAATGTATCCATATTCTCAGCAAACTCACTGTGATACCTTAGCTGGCAGCAGTATGGCATCCATGAGGGTCTGTCGTGCCTCGTGAAGCCCCCCGATCTGCTCCATGCCCGGGCCGGTGGGCGTCTGCAGCTTGGCGTCCCAGCGAGAAGGTGGCGTGTAGTCACAGAGCGCCACAGCGAAGTCTGCGTTGCTCAGATCTGTGGTAAAATTTAGTTTTTCCATAATCGTATCATACGTTTTATGCAATATTCACAACCTAAAGTTATTGTAGGATTATTTCCATACATGTATGTTGTCTTTTTGCTTTTCTATATACGTACTACTTTGTAGAGTATATAATCTTTCTCTTTTCAAGGTTTGTCACGTTTAATGCCGCTTGCCTTCAGAGGCGCGGACGTTGTTGGCATGTGTGGCACGCTCCAGCAGCAAGCTCAGGTCTTGAGGAGTGAAGCCGTCTGTGTCTTTGGCAACAAGGTTCAGGTCTAAAGCAGGTGGACACGGCTGAATGCTCGCCTTGTGCATCAAGCATCTCAGGATCTCAACACGCTGCTCCTGCAGGAAACAAAACAGTCACTCCATTACTGGCAGAGGTGTGGAGTAGCTGAGAACCACTTGAGTAAAAGTACCAAGACCTCACTGTAGAAATGACTCCAGAAGAAGTCACCAATTCCAAGAAGACTCGAGTAAACGCCTCAAAGTGTTCAATTTTAAAGGAACGTACGTTTTTTACTCGTACTGAATTTGGGCTCAAAAAACAAAATGTGTAAAAGAAGACATTATCAAAAAGAAATAATTAAATTTAGAAATAATAAAAAAACTAAGAAATGATTAAAACCTCTATTATTGAGGAATATAGAAATCTCTATATAATATTATAGATTTTATTTCTCTATAAATATAATCACTTTGGGTATTTAACAACAGATGAATATGAAGAGATTTAAAATGTTACTTTTTTAAGATTTTACCTGTGAACCACTGAGGATGGTCATGGTCTTTATAGTTTTTGAAGTTTCTTTTTATATCACAAATCAAAAGATCTATATTTGTCTTATTTTGGTTTTAAATCACAGACACCTTTTTAAACTGAGACTATACGTACATATATGTACATATATATATATATGTACATGAACAAAAAAGTTCTACAGCTTAGAAATGAAAAAGACTGCATTTTCGTTCTCTAAATTGAAAGCATCTCTTCTTCAAGTTGCGTGTGCGTGTCAACTTAAATATGTATTTAATTTAGAGAAAGTAACAGCTGAAACGTGATGTTTTGTTGAACTTTACACTTCTCGCGCTTTAACAGTTATTTTTTCTAAAAGTAAAGTGGCTTAATGTCCACAGACCGGTGCCGATGAACAGAGCAAACTTCTCCAAAATCAGCAATGCTTCCATAAGCACACATGTTTAGAAGCTTCACCCACCAGACTTGGTGATTTGATGTTGCAGAAAGTTTGGAAGAAGTTTGAACCCTGCACAGCGGTGAGATTCTGATGAAGAGAATGTACGTCTTGAGCTGTGACCACCAGAGCGACGAGGCTGCCGCGCTCCAGGACGTCATCCACAATGTCCAGCAGACCTGTGACCAGACCGAGAAGACATGACGTTCCTCGCCTGAGGAGCCAAAGCTCTGCGGCGTCTCACTGTGAGCCACGTGGAGCCACTGCACTTCCTCTCCTCCCGGCTCCTGCTCGCTCGAGGATCCACATACGTGATCCAGGTCATCTAACAAGACCACGGACGGATGTCTCCACACGGCCTGCTCGAAAGCCTCCTCCAAGATCTGCCGGATTGTGTCTACTCTCTTGCCTGAAGTTTAGTATTTGTGAATTTGTTAGTCACAAAAACTAAATGATTTATCCGTGCTCACCTTTCAGCATCTTGCAGCTCACAACTTCCACGTGGGCATCCAGCAACTCTCGGGCTTTCCGACACAGGGCTCTGGAGAGAGACGACTTCCCACTGCCCTGAGGTGAACATCACATTAATGCCAGTGGTGTAATGTACTTGAGTATAAGGACTCTGTTATGTAGTACGATCTACTTGACTACATTTGTGATTGAGTATCTGTCTAGTCTAGTACGCACATTTGAGTTTTCCCGAGACTGACTTTTTGTTCTTTTTTTGATTTGCCATTTTTAAACATTGTGTTATATTTAATTTCTATGTTAGGAAAAAAAAAAACATTTTCTTGTTTTTCAAATTTCTTTGTGTTTTTTAGCCTAAATTCTGTACGAGGAAAATACTTTTAAGTTAAATTACTCATAAGATCTTCTAAAACTGGATACTTTACGACTTTTACTCAAGTCTTCTTGGAATTGGTGACTTTTTTTTACAGTAAGGTATCCGTACTTTTACTCAAGTATTTTCAGCTACTCTTTACACCTCTGATTAATGCATTCAGATGCTCTTTTACCTTCCTTCGAATTGACTTTAAAAGACTTTCTGTGAATTTTGTAAGTAATGAAAATAAATATGAATGATTAAAATTCTCTGGTGACAGTTTAGCATAAAATCCTGCTGGAAATGTATCCTCTCAATGTGTCCTTCAGGGACGCCTGACCTCCAATTAAAATGTTATTCTAATATTGACCTGCTTCTTCCAAATTATTTAAAATGCCTAAATAAATACAGTATGTGGATATAGTAAAATACAAAAATACGACCACGCGTAACTCCTTCATTGTCCGTATTGTACAGCGTTTACCTTGGCTCCCGTGATGAGCAGAGCTCCACTCCTGAGACCTCGTCCCATGAAGACCAGCACACGAGAGAGCGGTCCGGCCATCAGAGAGTGAAAGATGTGCTCAAAACCAGACAGGCTGATCTCCTCCACCCCACTAGACAAACAAGAGCCGTAAAAATCACCATGTCCAGAAAAAAAAGCCTACTTTAACAAACATACCCCAAAAAGCTGAAGGATGGAAAGTCAAGACAGGGATCTTCATGATCAGCCTTGTGCTCAGTTTGATGTGGCTTTCTGACAATCTAAAAAGAAAAGAAATCAGCTGATATGGATGAAAAAGACCAACTAGTGTGCAAGTTACTCTAAAATTGTAATACATTACACATTACTTGGTAATGTTTGTAACAGGTGATGTTTGTAAAAAGTACAGTGATGTTACATTACTTCAGTATTACTTTTTTAAGTTATTTTTACCAAAATAACTACAGATGTAAAAAATAAATCCTAAAATAACAAACTAAAATAACAACCTTTTATTGTATATTACTTTACATCCAGAAGAAGGCGATGTTATGTAGCGTAATGACTGTAGCCAAGCTACCAATAACAATGTAGTTTACATTACAGTTTACTAATAACGCATGGTTGACATATTTCTGGAAATATCTGTGAACTTGGATATGTTCATATTAGACACAACTGGACTAGGTAAACTTCAGTGGAGTTTTATTCATTTGATTCATTTTATTCACCACACAATACTGTTACGCTTTCTCGCCATAAAGTGCAAAGGACATTGTCATTACTGTTTTTTACATGTTTTGTATGTGTGTATTCCTAATCAGGAAATATTACATTTTTGATTTATTGAGAGTGAACAGTTTGATGTAACAGTGTTACTTGTAGCGAGTAATATATTCCTAAAAATACAGTTAGCACTGCGTTACACTACTGCGTTACAATAAAAACGAATACATTATTGTAATACATTACTTTTGTAACGCGTTACTCCCAACACTGTTGAGTTCATTCATACCTGCACATTGTTTTTTTTCAGAACGCTGTTTGACAGGAAGAACATCTCATCCTCTTGCTGCTTCTCCGGCTTTACAATGGTCAAGACAAACTCTTCCTTTCCTGGGAAGGGCAGAAGCGTGTTGATTTAAAGGGCTAAATCTGAGCCGCACCGTTTGCACACCTTCAGAAACAGGAAGTAGAATGTAGTGAGAGCGTCCGGTCAGGCAGGTCAGAGGCTCGTGGCTCTGCGCGTGAACCCAGTCCAGGAAGAGCGCTTGAATATAATCCTCCTTCTCACTTTCAGCCTGCACAGATACAGACACATACACATTTCTTTGTGTTGTCTTTATTATAAACCCTCAATAGTTCAACTCCAACTGTCTCACTACTAGGCTTCTTAATTTAAATACATAAAACGGGGAATTCTGGGGAAGAATTGGATTTCACAAAGGAGACTTTGGAACATAACAGAAAAACAAAATATAAAAATATATAAAGTCCATTTATAAGTACAGTTTATTCTAGATATTTGGGACCATGGACCAATATATACAGAACTGATTCAAGCCCTATAACATTATTTGCTATAAGCCAAAAATTCCACCTAATACGACCAAAGAATGTGACAGAGAATAAGAAAAAGAAGCAAAAGATGTCCGTGTACAGCAAATGAGAAGTCACGCAAGACCAGCAAAGTGATGACAGAAAAGACAGTCCAGGAAACTACAAGTTCTTCAAACATCCACCTCTAGTTTGTTTTGAAGAATTTGTTTGTACCTTAGTTTTTCACCAAAAAAAGTTTGTAAAGAACAGTAGAAGAAACGACGAGAAAGTAGAACCACCAAAATAATCCGGTCACAATTACACAGAACTCACTGCATAAATAACCTTCATTTTATACAAATATTACTTATTTTACGAAAATTACTACCACAATCAGGTGACATCATATTCAGTTTGTGCCGACATGGAAGGTGAAATGGTTGAGCTGCACATACCAGTGGAAGTAAAGGTTGAAGCATCACTGCCTCTGCGATGCGGACTGGCGAGTGTAAAGGCTGCATCAGCACCGCCGAGTGAGACTCCATCCCTAATCGCCTCTGCAGCGTTTTTGGGATCTACAAGAAGACGAGCCGTTATGTAATAAACATTCCCTTCAAAAACATCAACAGCAGACACAGAAACCTACCCAAACTTTGCCAGAATATATTTCCTCAGCTCTGTGGTACTTGAGATCCTCCTGCAGCTTCTCTAAATCATGGCAGACGATCCGCACAACAGCTCCGCTCTTTTTGCTTTCCTCCCCATCCTTCTCATCCGTCTTTTCCTTCTTCTCTCTCTCCAGTTTGACTTTTTCCCTACGCACTTTGGGACACAGAATCTTGGAAAGTTTCACATAAGACAGAACAGAATGACCTGGATTCCAGTTTTCTTTAGATCGGATGATCCATGGCAACACATGCACATCTCCATGAGACGTGTTGAGATGGCTGAGAGACCTGGGAGGGGATCCACAAGAGCGAAGGATGCAGTCTTTAAATAAAGTGGGTATTGTAGGAATGTGGACTTCCTCCTTCACAGAACTTCTTGTAAACATATATCGCATCAGGCTATTAAGGTTGGCCATTCCACCCCAGGCGCCTTCCCTGAGACCATCTTGATCAATGTTTGAGGCCGAGGCAGATGAAGCATCAGGATTTTGCGGTTGATGATTGTGTCCGGACTCTGGTGACCGAGCATGACGGAGATGTTCAGTTCCTGGATGTGGTTTCGGAGAAACATGGAGCTCGGTGAACTGTTCCAGTCTGCCGTAAGAAACAGACGGAGAGAGGGAAGCTAAAAAGCAAAGACATATCAATTAACCATGTGACAATCACAACAGGTCCTGGTCCAATCGTGCTGACTGACCTGTCTTAATGTAAATGACCGTGTGTTGGTCCACCCAAACAGGGAAAACTCCATTACTGAAGACCACCCGGATCTGATCTAGAAGTTTCTGCTCTAGTACAGCACTGTGAAGCTCCTGATATCAAATCAAATGAAATTTTATGTCACGTACATATGTAGTAAGACAGTGGATATACAGTAAGACAGTAAATATTAAAACAGAATAATATTCTGTGTAGCAGTGATGCCTTCCGTTCCATAAAATGGGGTCAATTTGACTTTGCTGTGTATTTTGCAGGACACAGCATACATAAATGAAAAAACAAATTGGATGCTTGGGCAATAGAAATGAGAAAAGAAATTAAAAATCAATAGTTGTTGGACTCACAAAATGATTCTTATTTTATTAGGATGACGTCTGCAGTTTTATCAAAATTTGTCACATTGATTCTCGGCACAATGACAATTATTTTATTGTGAGGACATCACAATCTTCATCACTGAGAAAGTTTCTTCACAAATTTGTGGTTTTCAGTTTTTCATTTTGCAAATTTGGAAAGTGCATCTGTGCCAGTTCAGCATAAAATACAGAATACTTTTTCCTCCACTAAATTTACCTTTATGAAAACATATTGTTACTCTACAGCCATCAACCCCTTTTCCCAACACCTTAGTCACGACAAAAGTG
The DNA here is from genome assembly GCA_017309775.1 of Paedocypris sp. Pulau Singkep. Taxonomy (NCBI): domain Eukaryota; kingdom Metazoa; phylum Chordata; class Actinopteri; order Cypriniformes; genus Paedocypris; species Paedocypris sp. Pulau Singkep. Next base: position 4,230,859 of record MU204349.1, on the reverse strand, counting down.
TGATATTATAAACAGAAACAAAAATGTGATTATAGAAATAAACAAGCAAGCTTTGTGAACAATCACAGCCGTAGGTTGGGCATCACTGGTTTACAGACCATAATAAATATAGAACATTTTTTAATAAAAAAAAAAAAAAAAAAAAAAAATGAAGTACAAAACAATCTCACCAGAATCTCCCAGTCATCTGGAGTCAGAGGTTCCACAAACACTTGATGGACTGACTGCAGATTATGGCATGGCCGCAGAAAGCCCTGAAACAACAACAAAAAAGCAATTACACTACACGTTAACCTAGATGAACCACATCAGCGTGTGGACACCTGCTCTCCATCCTTCAGACCAAGCTTCTGAGCGAAATGTCTGCTGATCTCCACACTCTCATCCGGACCAGAAGACGCGGTCCTCGTCCAGCTGAGGAACACTGGAGGAGAAACACCCCATGACAGCTCCAGGACCTGGTTCTGAGGACATAACTCGCTCTGTTAGATGACTGACAACACAACAAAATCAAGCCATTACACGGGGAAATTCACACACACCTCGTGAATACCGAGTCGTCTGGCAAAGTTCACAGAAAGGTGTAAAAAGCTGTTTTTTGCATTGCTGAAGACCAATGTGACAGGCTGAATCCCTTCGCTTCCCAACATTGCACACGCACTCTTGAATATTACGACAAATTCCCTTTTAAATGAATACGTCGTCCCAATGTCAGTAGCACTGTTGACACGCGTAGTGCATGAGACATCACGCAACGATTGTCGACTCTTCAGCGCGAGAGTTGATTAGTTATGCCTTGCCAAATCTAACAGTAAAATAAGGCATTCATTTGATTTAAGAGTCTTTGGGGACGTTACAATCGTACGCTAGTTTAAAATTATTTCCATATGCAACATGTCACTTCACCCTATATTTAGATTTAAAATAAGTTATCCGCTTATAGGACCTTTATTTTAAAATCGCGACATTCAGTTTCCGGTTGTGTGTGTTTTCATTGGACCCACATGCTTCTGGTTGTCGTTTCAATACTGCAGAATGTCTTCGGCAATTTATTGATGTACACGGGCCATTTGATCTAATCTTGAATCGTGTTATCTTCGGAAATGGATGAGGTGGAGACAGAAGAGGAGCTGTTAGCCAAACAGCAGCGCAAGGAGAAGAAAGATCTGCAGGGTGAGAACATGAACGATTTCTCCTTTCATCATGATGGACACACTGGCAGGACGTCATCTTTGTGTTTGTTGTCCCGTAGCAAAGATACAAAGCATGAAAAACGCGATTCCAAAGAACGACAAGAAGAGGAGGAAACAGTTAACGGAGGAGATCGCGCAGTTAGAGACAGAACTTGCTCAGAAACACGAGAACGAGCTGAAACATCTACAGAACTCTTCTTCGGTACCCGAAACATCACCGATACTGGCTGTTTATGACATTAAACGTTATTTACATCACTATATGTTGATGTTCAAGGTGGCTGAAGAAGTGTCGAATGCACTGGACTCTGTCAACTTAACACGAGATGAAGAAACCACAGACGTCAAGCAAACGCGCGTGTCAAAGGCGCAGAAGCGAAGGGTTTGTAGAAGAGTATTTGTAGAAATGAGATTTTTAAGTATTGTACTGTAATAAACTTGTTCTGTTTGTCACACCATCCCACACTTTGAGCAATCTAATTTATTACAATTATTTGACCTGGTGGGTTTTATGACGGCTTTATTAGTAGCACAAGGTTAAACATAATTTGCTTGTGTATCTGAAACATATACTTGTGTGTGTGTGTGTGTGTGTGTGAGAGAGAGAGAAAGAGATAGAACCTATTCATAAGGAAGTGAAACAACAGATTAAAAGATTAAACACTGAGATTAACAAGATTACACACAAGGAAAGATAATAATAGTCGATATTAGATTTTTTTTTCCCGTTGTCATCTTATCATTTTATTTGGCGTTGTTTTTTTTTTTTTTTTTTTTTTATTGTTTGCTAAAAATCCCATTACATTCAAATTCAGTGTGACTACAGTCTCAGATCTTTGCAAAGCCGCTGTGTCAACAAAACTGATTTATTTTCCGGCATCATGATCATAACTTTACTCTGACTATGAGCAGCGATGGCGAATGAACGGCGTCTCTCTCCCGATTGGTCTAGAATTGAGCCCAGCCCCCTCCCAAGCGGCAGAACACCAACCTCTTCCTGTGTTCCACTGCAGGACAAGAAGGCAGCGCTGGAGAAGGAGCGGGAGATCCGGATCGCCGAGGCCGAGCTGGAGAACCTCCAAGGCTCTCGTCACCAGGAGGCCCTGAAGCTCCAGCAGAAGCTGACGGACAGACGCCTGCAGCTGAAAGAGATCTCCTCTGATGGCCACTGCATGTACCGCGCCGTGGAGGATCAGCTGAAGCAGCGAGGCCGGAGCTGTGGCCTTCACCAGCTTCGCTCTCAAACAGCCCAGTACATGAGGAGCCACGCTGACGACTTCCTGCCGTTCCTCACCGACCCCAGCTCAGGAGACGTGTACACCGCCGGTGCGTGTCCACTAACACCTCTGTCAGTAGCTTGGTGCGCTTTGAGACTGTTAGATCTGTGAAAAGCGCCTTACAGATGCTCGGAACTTTCATTTGCAGATGAGTTTGAGAAGTACTGCAGTGATGTCGCGGATACGGCAGCTTGGGGCGGACAGTTAGAGGTAACAATGCCACCGTGGAAGTGTGTTATCATGATTCATAGTGTTTTAATGAGCTGCCTATGTTTTTCTTTTAGTTAAAAGCCCTTTCACAGATCCTTCAGCTGCCTTTAGAAGTCATTCAAGCAGACTCCCCGTCCATTACGGTCGGCGAGGAACATGCCCTGCCACCACTCATACTCATGTGAGTTAAAAATATAAAAAAAAAAACATACAGGGCTGAAATGCAAATATAAAGTGGTTAAATACATTATTTTTTTTGCTTAAAGATGTAAAGATGAGAGTTGAGTTTTTGGCGTGAGGATGACGTCAGCGCCCTCTAGCGGCCAACACGTTTCTCTTTCATTCGTAATATTAAACCTGCACAGTGCTTTGTCCTATTTCTGCAGAATTGTACTTACTCTTAATTAAACACAAAGGAGGTTTGTTAAAAAATCCCAACACAACGTAGTCTTTTTATCTAATCTTCTACAATTTATTTTTATTAAGAAATGCGTTTTCCTTAGCAACATAAAAAATGCGGGTTGTCACTTTGAGAGCTGGAGCAGATTAATGGCTATTCAATTCTTTTCAATGGGGGAAAAATATTCGGCACACGACTAAATTGTGCGCAAGCTTAAATTTACTGCTTGTCCACGGAACAAATTAAACTAAATTAAATGTAAACACATTAAAAAAGTATTTCACAAACACATCAACTAACGCAAGTCAATTGTTTTGCAGATATATGCATCATGCGTATGGACTCGGGGAGCATTACAACTCTGTGGAACCTCTGAAAGATCAGGCTAGTGAGGATGATGGCTGAGCTTCGGTCGAGATGCTCGGGGATGGATGCGGGTGACTGGTCTGAGTGCGTCTGCCATGTGATGCGCTGTAAAAAAACATTATCCAGCTTTACTGTGGAGGAATCCAAGTGATCAAACACTTGGTGATCAAACACAATTTTTCAAATTAATAAATCAAACGTCTGTTTGTGCTAAATTATTAGCAGCTTTGTTGTTTTACCCCTGGTTTTTGCTATCATGTAACACATCTGTACACACACACACACACACACACAGGACTTTTTTTTAAACTCCAATAATCCCTCCAAATATCCCAACACAGGACTATTGGAGGAAACCCACGCAAGGACCAGAAGAACATGCTCCACACAGAAAGAACCCAACCAGGCCCAACATTGTTTCATATAATAAAATGCATCATATAACACATTAAAAAAATCCGATAGATTTTATATTCTTTTTTTTCATGACCAATCACACAGCATTTGCACAACAGACCAAAACCCCCAGTCAAATTTAAATGGCAAAAATATAAATTATATAAATATATGTGTGTGTGTGTGTGTGTGTGTGTGTGTATACATAAGTACAAAACATGTGTGGATGCAGATGTTTATATAGTATCTATTTAGTAGCATTTTTTTTTTAACATTTAGTTCTATTTTACTGACTGTATATTATTAATGAGGCTGTCTTGGCGCCCTCAATCTTTCTACACAAGTACATTATATCCTTAGTTATTTAGGGTATTTTTGATGATATGGCGGTTTTAGTCCGTGCAGCAACCGCGTGGTGAAATAAGATGGTCATTCGCGCAGCTCTCCAGCAGGGGGCAACATCTCCTCACGGAAATTAGAACAAAAATGACTGGTATTAAGGATTGATAGTCTTCTGTCCGAAATAAATAAAACAAATGACAGCCAGTGACCGTCATCTGCAGGTACGTCCAAACTACAGTAAAATACAATATGATCTGAGATAAACACGCCAAAAAAATGTCGGGGATTATACTTTTTCTGTACCGTAATTCTATATGATAATTATTCCCTCATCATCTGTCAGCATCATTTTCACGACATGGACCGGTTCACGGCATTTTGTTCTCTTCACAATTGACTTTCCCCCGTTAATCGTCACGTTTTCGGGAACGAATTCAGCCCACATTTCGCCACAGTTGGACCGATGGCATCTGCTCGAACCTGCGAGGAAACTTCATCCGCGCAAATTAATTTCTCCTGCAGGCCTCCTGAGCTCCGAGCGGAGTCGACCGAGTCGGGCCTGATGAATAATGCAGCAGGTTTAATTGCAAAGCCAGAAACTAATGACTTTGGACTGGTTAACAGCAGGGGAACCATACATCTCCGCAAACTGAATGAGGAATCAGCTCGCAAGAGGAGGAGGGGGAGAAAACGCTAATTGATGAATAATTAAAGCTCGAGCTACAGGGCATAATTGTGACATTTTGTTTCAATCAATTGAGAAGTACAGGGAAAAGTGCACTTAGAAACTAATGGCTTCTGCGTGGATGTCCAGTGGAAAGAGCCTCGAGACGCGGCCGTTTATTATACAGCGCCGCACCGTTATTCTCGCTCGCCTCCGTTTCCACACGCGCGTGCACTTCGCGGCCATTAATGCGAGTCAAAGCGGGAGAAGAAGCTCCTGAATCACCTTCCCCTCAGATGAATTACCAGCGCACTCTCACAAAGAGTCCTTTTGTTTTCAGACCGCCAAGCTTTGCAAACCTGGAGAATATGTAATGAGCTATTGTGTTGATCTTTCAACCTGGGCGGAGTCAAGTGCTGACAACATGCAGTGGCACCTCTCTTAACGAAATTAATTCGTTAAATGGAAATTTTAAGTTAAGTGGACCGCCTTGTGCATTGCAAAAGATCTAATATGTTCTGACGATCAGTAAATTCAGACACATTGTTTTTATTAATATCTGGTCGAGAAAGATATAATTTCCGATATAATTTCGTTAAGAAGAGAAAACAAACAAAATAAAGTTAAGAGATTTTTTTTTACATTTACTTGAATATTTAATTTTGAAAGTGTTTGAAAACATTTTAGAAATTGAATCTATAATTGAATTTCATTTGACTGTTGCTAAAAATGTTATTTTAAAAATGTTAAAAAGCAGCATAAACATAATTCAAAAAGGACTTTACATTTCGGGTGGTCTTCTTCACTCACGTCTCCTCCATCTCCATCAGCACACTGCGCTGGACCGCCGGAGGACAGCTCTGAGAGCACCAGGTCCAGGTTTGCCTGCTGACCCCTGACCTCACGCTCCACTTTGCACACAGAGAGCATCATGTAAGCAGATGTTGGGGTCCTGGAGCAGCAGGACGGCCCGGGGCTCTGTCTGGTGTCAGCCCGTGTGTTTGTGATGCTGGTGTGGAGATGTGAGCACCATCAGTCGCTTGGTGGAAACATCGTCTTTCCTTCTGCTCTTCTAACCGTCACCCCAAAAGTCTGCAGGTTTGTGGGAGCATGCAGAAGATAAACTGTGAATGAATCTCTCTCTCTCTCTCTCTTAATTACTTAATTACTTTCTCAATTACTTTCTCAACTCTGTTTTTATCCATCTAATGTATCTGTCCATCCCTTCTTTTGTTCATTCTATTCCCCTTTCTATAATCTATCTATCTATCTATCTATCTATCTATCTATCTATCTATCTATCTATCTATCTATCTATCTATCTATCTATCTATCTATCTATCTATCTATCTATCTATCTATCTATCTATTCATTCAAGCGAGTACCTATCTATCTATCTATCTATCTATCTATCTATCTATCTATCTATCTATCTATC
>MU204349.1:4177259-4224472 GCA_017309775.1 Paedocypris sp. Pulau Singkep | reverse complement strand
TATCTATCTATCTATCTATCTATCTATCTATCTATCTATCTATCTATCTATCTATCTATCTATCTATCTATCTATCTATCTATCTATCTATCTATCTATCTATCTATCTATCCATCCATCCATCCATCCATCCATCCATCCATCCATCCATCCATCCATCCATCCATCCATCCATCCATCCATCCATCCATCCATCCACCAGTCCATTTATCAATATCCGTCTGTGTGACTGGCGTTAATGGTAAAGCAGGAAGTCTGTCAGAGGAGAATGGCGCAGAACGGTGGGAGATGTGTAAGTGTAAGTGTGTCGTATGTTAATCAGGACGTCAGGGCTGATGTAATTACTGGAGGAGAACACGCGGATGACGACCTCGCGGGACGGGGAAGGAAGATGAAGTAGGGACGCATGTGTTTTCATTTAGCCGCCCTGAGAAGTGAAAAGTAACCGCTTTCCATCACTGGGAGTGATGTAGAGGAAAGCCGGCGCTTTATTACACTTCTCCTCCGCCGGACCACTTATGACCCTCAATAGCCCCTTTCACACAGCAATACCTGTAAAATGCAGGACAAATGCCAGGACACAAGCTCTGCCATTCCTGCATTTTACCGGAAAATAACTATTCACACACCGCATTTTCAAAATCCCAGTATTTTCGGTGACATCATCAACCGCGACACCTTTTAAACAGCTGCGCCTTTGTAAACATGAATAACTGCGGTAATAGTTTTTTTCAACTGTTCTTTTGATGTCATGATGTCTTCATCCGCCCAAATTATTAGAAGCGCTTTTGATTTTTCATTCCAATTTCCGTCTGTGATTTCTGTAAAAACGGCGTCTTCGTTCCGCTTTCACACACAGCAGAAAGCAGGCTATATAGCGGGAACGTTACTAGTATCTGTGCCGGAATATTCCAGGAACAAATTTCCCGACATTTGTCTGTTCACACACACGTGCATGCCGGCAATATACCGGTATTTTGCCGGGAATGTCTGTATGTGTGAAAGGGGCTAATGGCTCCTCAGACTGGCCTTCTCTCCTCCAGATAAACAGATAAACACATCACCCTCAGGAATATTATAACCGCCATCGTTTTACACATGTATGCTCTTTAAACAGAGGAAGCTGGACTCTGACGCTCACACGATCCATGTTTGATCGCAGCATATTGCTCCTCTAATCTGAGCGACTCGTTCATTTCTTCATCATCTCTCCGTCTCCTCCAAACCTGCCCAGCCTCCCGAGTCCTTACCGCTCAACGACCTTGAGTCAGTCATTAACCTCCATCTCTCTCTCCTCTCGTTTTATTCCCTCACTCTCTTCATCCACCACTCACTCTTTTTCGTCTCTTTGTTTTTCACTCTTCACTCTCACACCTCTTTCCATTCGTCTTCTCTATTCTTTGTTTCTCTCTAGGCTCACTGACGTTACTTTCTTTTTCTCTTTTTCTTTTCTGAGAATTGAATTTATCTATCTAAACTATCTATGCCCATTTATCCATCCATCCATCCATCCATCCATCCATATACTCACCCGTCTGTCTGTCTGTCTCTATCTATCTATCTATCTATCTATCTATCTATCTATCTATCTATCTATCTATCTATCTATCTATCTATCTATCTATCTATCTATCTATCTATCCATCCATCCATCCATACATCCATACATCCATCCGAATATCTATCTATCTATCTATCTATCCATCCATCCATCCATCCATCCATCCATCCATCCATCCATCTATCCATCCATCCATCTATCTATCTATCTATCTATTTAACCTAATATCTATCTATCTATCTATCCATCCATCCATCCATCCTTCCGAATACCTATCTATCTATCCATCCATCCATGCATTGTTGTCATTCTACTTTTATGCAGGTTTTTTTTTTTAAAATCTATTAAACGTGCCTGCATCTCAGAAAATGACTAGTGCGGGTCGATATTAATCTTCCCCCCAGACCTGTTATCTTCAAGTATTAAAATTAGCATCATTGATTGGGATATTGGCCCGCTTCTGCGAAGAGGAAAGCAGCTACTCAATTTCACGCAGTGAATGAACCACTGTCAAGCCAAGAAGTGCGCTCTCCAATCAGAGAAATCTATTGTCTCTCATCTTATGCAGAATGAGCTGGTCTCCTATTGAGCTGCTGGCAGGGCACCAAAGGCATTGTCAACGTGAATCCTGCCACAGACAGCCGCCATTTCCGGTTCCGGCCACACGGGGGCACTGTGGTCCCGTTAAACTTCCCCGCAGCATCCGCACAGAAGCCACGTGTGAAGGCATGAAAGAGGACGAGGATACTGTAAACCAAACAAAATGGATGGCTGGAAATGATCCAAATGATAACCAGGAAGAAATCAAGTTAATCAGAAACTGTAAAATGCCTGGTTAAACTCATATGTCTCAATATAAGCAACCCAGGCCTTAATGAAGAGATGCACTTCCAACAGTGCGAAACATTTCACTTAGTCTCGTTTTTTTAGGGGGTATATGTGCTATTCGTTTTTCCACTAAAGGAACAAGAAAAGAAGATAAAAGCGCAGATAGAGTGCTCTCTCGTGTCGGAAATGTGTCATTGTGTTCCGTGCTCAAAACAAATGGGAGTAAATGTTGGATGGAGAGGAAGGAGATGCTTTGAGGTGAAGATGAGCCTGCGCCATCATTACTGCGCCGCACAGGAAGACCCTGTTCCCTGGCAGTTTGGGGTCACCCTCACCCGGTGTCATCCTCACCAGCAGGAAAACACCCCCAAGAAGCAGGAAATGCTCTTCAAAGAGCCAAAGAGCTTTAATCTCGCTGCGGCTTTCTGGAAAGTCGTGTGAGATACCATTCGGTCTGCTTTTTCATCTCTCTGGTTTTTGAGCGGCTGCTGGTTTTATTTCCGTTGAGGATGTACATTTCAGTTTTGTCATTTGAGAGTCCGGGTAATGAAGCAGAACTTTTAACGCTGGTTGAAAATATTCTCTACACGTCAATAGACTGGATTAGTCTGTTCTTATAAGGAAATACCGTAGTTTTTAATTAGTGTGTGTGTGTGTGTGTGTGTGTGTGTGTGTCTAATAACCAGATGCTTTTGTCCAATGATCTTTCATTGCAGTACAGTTCAGTAATAAACCAACAAACTTCCATTTTTTCTTTAAAATACGAGCAAATACACATCATACTCTTTTTGACAGGCTCCAATTAATTTATAATAACTGTAGAAATGTTTTGCTGAACTGTAGAAATTATATCGGATTATTTTATATTGTGATTATATTTGAAATCAATCCACAATTAAATTCACGTCAAACACAAACCCACACTTACCAAGTGACGGGTAGTTTTATCGGTGAATTTGGTCCTTTAAATGGTGAATTTAGTCAGTAAATCACGTGTACTGCTTTTGAACCGAGAAAAACCTTCTGGCCTCATTGGATTCAAGTTCAGAATTATATTTGTTAAATTAAAAAAAGTGTCACAAAGTCTCACAGTCACAAATAAAAAAAAGCCACTAAAAGTCTCATAGAAGTTGCGTTTATAATAACAAAATCATATAAAATATGATAATAAAATCAGTAATATTAGCAAAAAAGCTGTGACGAAATGCAATGAGCAAGACCTTGACAACACAAGCCAGGAACAAAAACCTTTTCTGTCTTTTTATAAAAACAAGATCAGCGGCATTGCTGAAACTTAAAATATAAAATCATAATCCATAGTCTGTCTGAGAACAGTTGGAGAAAATCCCAACAGAACCGCTTCCGTTAACTGGATTGGTGTAGAGAAAAGCGGGCTGGTTGTTTCGTGCGTAAACGGATATTTTTGATGCTCATCTCAGTGAATTATCCGCCTCTCGGAAGCATCAGCTGTTTTTATTCCTTTCCTCCACAATAACTCACATGGCCTGTGGATCGGAGTGTGTGCGAGAGGCAGCTGACACCAGCACGACCCAGGTGGAGGCATCTGCACGGCGGATTTTTCTGGAACATGTCGCGCCTGTGGCATTCTACCTCCACTGGCTCAACATCTGTTTCATATGGAGGGACGGGGCAACGTCCTTGAGGAATATATCCTTTGTATTCATTAATCTCACACACACACACACGCTTGGTTCAGCAACTCTCCGCCAAAGCATCAGGCATCACGTAAGCAGATGTCTGGATCAAATATTTGCTAATTTAAAAAGGATGTTAGAACGGGATTCAGATGTTGCATGTGCTGAAAAGCCACAATCTATTAAATTCCTCTGTCCAACCTGAAAGGTCACTCAAGGTCAGGCAAAGGTTTTAAAGCCGCGCGCCATCTGTTTCCACGGCGTTGTAAAGCGCATGATTACATTCGGTTCAACTTTTCTGCCGTTCCACATGGACAAAGGCCGCGGCGAGAACAAGGCAACGCAGCAGCACCACAACCTGATACATGAACGTGACGTGTGATGGAGATTACAGGACAGACACGCGGATGATTGTGTGCTGGGAAAGTAATCTACACGCCAGAAAAACACAGCAGTTTCAGGACTTCAGTAGTGAAATGTGGAGTAATAAATACAGTACAACACATATACGTACATGTTAAAATGCACAGATATTATACTTTAAATTATTATTTTTTTAATCCGTCTGTCTCTGTCAGTCATCCAATCCATAAGTCAACCAACCTACAAGCTAGCCAAATTACCATCATCTGTTTGTCTTTCTGTCTGTCTGTCTGTCTGTCTGTCTGTCTGCCAACCTCCCATTCAGCCAACCAGCCAACATTTGTCTGTCTGTATCGGTCTGTCTGCCAACCAACTTCCCAACCAACCAACCAACATCTGCCTTGACTGTCTGTTTGTCTACCAGCCAGCCAACATCTGTCTGTCTGTATATGTCTGTCTGCCAACCAACCTCCCAACCAACCAAACAACCAACCAACCAACCAACATCTGTCTGTTTGCCAACCAACCACTCATCATCTGTCTGAACTGTCTGTCTGCCCACCAACCAACATCTGTCTGTCTGTATCTGTCTGTCTGCCAACCAACCTCCCAACCAACCAACCAACATATGTCTGTCTGCCAACCAACCAACCAACCAACATTTGTCTGTCTGTCTGGACTGTCTGTCTGCCCACCAACCAACATCTGTCTGTCTGTATCTGTCTGTCTGCCCACCAACCAACATCTGGCTGTCTGTATCTGTCTATCTGGCAACCAACCTCACAACCAACCAACCAACGTCTGTCTGTCTGTATCTGTCTGTCTGCAAACCAATCAACCAACCAGCCATCTATCTATGCATCTATCTGTAAGTCAGTCAGACAGTCAGACAGACAGACAGACAGACAGACAACCTCCCTCCGTCCTTCTCTGCTTGACTCATTATTCTGTGGTGTATTGTGGTTGGTCTCCTGGTTGGTCTGTGGAGCTCCAGCAGGTGTGTGGAGTGAAAAGCTCTGATGGCTGATGGCTGCCGGGCTGGAACCCTGCCAGACTAATCGTGGCACCTGGTTTACGTCCACCAGTGATGCTACTGCTCGGTTAATGCAGGTCTCGGATCCGTCTCTCTGCTGCGAAATGATGATTTCAAACGGAAATAACTGAGGTGGTTCAACGCGTTCCATTGAGTCAATTCTTTTTGGTTACGCTACTCAGGAGGGCGGATGAATCTCACAGCATTACGAACATGACCTTTATACAAGAAGATGACTTGTTTTAGAGATGGCTTCTTAAAAAAGCTTAGTACATTTCAAACTGCTTTGTGTTTCTATCAGTCAATCCATTCACCCTCTTGTCTTGTCACAACATTGTCCATCTATACCTCCATTAATCCATCAGTCTATCTGTTAATCCATCAATTCGCCCATCTATCCATCAGTAGATACTACCATGTATCCATAATCCATATCTATCCATCCATGCATTCCATCATCAAACAATCCATCATGTATCAATTCATAAAATGACTCGTATTTACTCGCTTATAACACGGGCACGTAACTTGGCTTGGTAGAATATTAGTATTCTGTTTAGACCAGTTTAAAACACAGGGTTTGGCAGATAGACAACTGTTTTCAAATAAGCCAATTATTTATTACTTAAAACTGTAAAAATATAAGTACACACAACGCAAAATTAACATAAGCCTTTACAGATGCACAAGAAATACAGAAAGATCTCCGTTAGCATTGTTAGCATATAAATTAGCACCTGCATCGCGGATAATTTGCATATTAATAAAACAAGAAAAAACACTGACGGTAAAACATCATCATGTAAAGTAAACTCACATGCATATATGCTCCTTGTAGCCTTTGCCGAAGATGTCAATGTGAGTAACTTGCAGATTTAACCCCGCAAATAAACAACCTGTGTCCGGTGACCTTAAAAAACAAACCGCGATGACCCTTTTGCCCTCTAGAGGGACCGTGACCTCAATTGGCACAGCACACGGTTAACGAGATGAAAGTGAAACATTAGATAATAGTAGAAGCCCAATTTTGGGTTTCATAAATTTAGATTTATGACTAGAGGGAGAAAAACAGATAGGTCTTCTAAGGTGTGTCATCACGGTTCACACATTTTAAATATTTTTTTTAAGTAGTTTTACTTCATTCTTCAAAACAAAATTTTTCTTGCATTAATTTATCAACCTGAATGAAAAAAAATGTAATTAATTAAACTGAATTTTTCAAGAGGTTGTCTTCAAATTCAATTGAATTTGCTGTTTATGTCAACAAGAAAGATTGGTAAGAAATAATACAAGTATTTTGTTGAAAGAATTCATCTTTAGCAAAGTTTTTTTTGCAATCAGATCGAAAATGTTGCTTTATTTTGTCCAGAAACTCATGTTGCCCATAACTACAAGTGAGAGTGTGAATGTGTGTCTGTCTGCTCCGTGATTGGTCGGTCACTAATCAAGGGTCTGAGTCCCGCCTTCAGGCCCAGAAATGGAAAAGCGCTTCAGAAAACAGATGGTTTAACCAGATATTATGCAAGTCAGACAAAAGACCATCTGTAAATATTGATTATAAAATCTTTCAAATTAAATATGGAAATGCATCATGTCAAAAATGTCAGGTCTGAATAATCCAGTGGAACAGCTTGGTCCGCGTTTACGTTCAATCTGTGCATCGTCACTCATGAGAGATGGATAGTGGAGGCCCAGGGTGAAGAAATCCCACCGCCTGCTCTTCCAGAGTGCTGCAATTCCCCGCCGGAGGGAAAATTAGGGGATGAAAAACAAAGATGTGTACCATGGAGGAAATTACAGGAGGGTTGTAAATCTTGGTGTGATTAGGGGAAGCGTGACACGGAACGGGTGACACACAATATACTTTATTTGCTATATAGAGTCTCATTTACATGGGCCGCGGAAAACATTTATCATGTGTCTATAGCACTTCAGCTTTATTCTGCTGCGGATGAGAAAAGGCAGTTTCTGGATGCTTGAAATATATGTGCCGTAGTTGGTTGGTTCATCATTTTTATGTATTTATTTATTTGTATTAATTTTACATATTAACTTAGTAAAAAAAATATTACATAAAATATAGTTACATATTAACGTAAAAAAAAGTGCATATTGGCATTTGAGTAAATATTTGTTTGCAATTTGCCATCAATTTTCATTCAAGTTATTTGTGCTGTTATAGCAAAATATTGAGATAAAGTAGCAAAATGGCACATATATCAACGTCACATAATTACAAGTGAAGCAGAAATACAATTCAATAAATAAATTGAAATGAAAAAAAAAATCTGAATACTTTGTTGCAACATGCGGTACTGTTATTTTCAAAAACCAATAGTCTTTAACAAATCTACAGTAAGTCAAAGGTCATGGGTCAAAGGTCATATCACAGTATAGTAATTATGTGCACAGTATTGATAAATTAAAAGACTGGCACCAGTGTTCTGTTTTTTTTTTCAAGTCACTAACTTGCTCATGGGTCAAAGGTCACATTTGAAGGTCATATTGATTTGAAGACCAGAAGAGACCAATGCTCAGTTTGTTTTTTATCTACTGATTTATTTTTAACCGCTGTCTCTCAAATGACTTGGGTCAATTTGAGACATATTGCCTATAAAGAAAATAATGAAAAAAATAAATAAAACCAAATTAAGACAGGAAAAATATTGAAACCAGAAATTCAAAAATAAGGTCGTTTTGAGATTGCTACATTTTAAATATTCGGACATCTAAACCTCGAGGTTTCCTTAAAGCCACAACATCTCCTGGAAGCAACTTTTAAACAATATATTTAATAATAATATATAATAATAATAATAATAATAATAATAATAATAATAATAATATTAATAATAATAATAATCTCACACAGTAGCAGCCACTTGTACTTCTGGCGAAAATGTAAAAAAAAAAAATATTTGTTATATCTAAGACGAGCTGAAGTGAAGATGCAAAGACGGATGGAGGATCTTGTCGTCTCCATCACAGAAAACCATGCTCTTTTCATTTTCTGATTCACTTCCTCGGCCTTCAAAATCTCCACGTAGAAATGTAATTCACTGTAAAAAATCAATCCCACGTTTTCCGACGCCGTCCATCCACACGGGTTCTCCGGAGCTTTTATCACCTCCTATCAAAGTGTGACTGAGATGGTTTCTCCGCACCCTGTGGACTCTCTGGTCGGCGTGAAATATGATTTTCCCGGCTGATAAGGAGACGTGGAGAGGTCCCTCACTTTAAACACGCCATACGTGTGAGAGCGGCGTTTACCTCCAGCTATCTGCTGTGATTTCTGATGCTGGCTTTCTCCATCTGAAGCCTCTTCAGCACCTGCTTCGCTCCTCTACACCTCCCTCTGTGGCCACGGAGAGATGGATGGCTCCTCTCTCTCCCGGGCCCGGGTCCAGGTGTGGAACAGCTGTGGTGGGGGGACGGCAGAGATGAGAATGGGGGGCTGGAGCTATAAATTGCGCAGGAACTGTGGGTACTTAACACCGGCGTGTTTCTCCACGGCTATAAATCACGCGGCGGAGCTCAGGTGTGTCCTGTCACTCCTCTGGCCGTCAGCTGCACTTATTCACCTCCAGTGCCTCTCATTCTCCTCCGCCCCCTTTCTCAACAAGCCCCGCCTCCACACTTTCATACTCTGTCTGCTCGGATGGGAGGATGGCTGATTTATGGCCGCTCTCTGCTTGTTTATTTGGGAGAATGAAAGGCACATCACGGCTTTCGCCACGCTGGGTTTGGATGTGTTGACGTGTGTGTGTGTGTGTGTGTGTGTGTGTGTGGGAGGCTAGTACCAAAACGAAAGTGTTATTTAATTGTATGGTGGACCAACATCAATTCCTATAATTCTCTCAGATTTATCATCCTAATCTGCTATATCATAGAATAAAACTCTATTAAAAAAATTATAATTTGTATAGATTGATGATTGACGGTAATGATTGTTCAGAAGAGAAAAGAGCATTGCTAAACACAAACTTTTTTTTTTGGACAATTTGTTTTTTCACCGAGTCATAAATCTCCTGCTCATGGGTCAAAGGTCATGTTAGAGGTTATTTTTAGCAGTTTTGATAAATTAAAGGACCAGAGGAGACTGGCACCAGCGGTGTTAAATAAAATAAAAAAATGTATTTATTTATTTTCTCCCAGCCACTGTCAACCATTATTGACCAGATCGTAGGTCAAAGGTCATTAGATAATTATTTTGTGCACAGTGTTGACAAATCTGACTCTTATTTAACGATTTTTCCTAGCTATTGTTGCCAATTTGGCTTGCTCATGGGTCAAAGGTCACATTACATACTATTGTTAGTAGTAGTAATAGTAGATTGTTGTCATCAGTATTGGGGATACAACATTGTAACGAAAATATTTTATTATAGTTATTTTGAGCGGTTTAGATAAACTACAAGACCGGAGGAGACTGACACCAGTGGTTTGTTTCCGTTTTTTCTTTTTGAGGATTTTTGTCATGGGTCAAAGGTCACATTCTGGTTAACATATTACAGTTGTGTTCTGTTCTGTTTCTGGTAAGGTCAAAGGTCATGCCAGTTATTTTGTCTGGATCTTGTACAAGTGTTTTGGTTTCATCTGTGAGTGACACGAGCAGAACTTGGACTTCTATGTCTGCAGTTTTGGAGCGAGCGGATGGCATCTCTGTTTACTCGTGCCAACTGAGATCCATTTAGCGGCGCTTCACAGAACAGTTTACAGAACAGTTTCCGTCTGGATGGTGATGGCGTGAGATCTCACATGAGGAATCTTGTCAAAAACCACATCGGCATTCGGGATGTGAATATTGAGACGTGGTGGATTTGTGCTGACTCAGCATCACTCCATCTCAAGGTCATCGGATGGCTGGGACGCTATGTTTAGCTGTTTCGCTGACTGAGCGCGTGCAGTTCGGTCTGAAAGTTTTATTTCGCTTGGGATGCGTCTCATAAACACAAAGTTTGTCTTAAAGTCAGCAAGCGCAGACCTGCCTGTTCCGAGCGAGATGTTCCTGTGACCATCACACTGCGGTCCTCACTCGCCTCTCAGAGAGACCACCGATTCTGTGGAATCAGATTAGTGCCAAAAATATCCAACATTTGTTTCTAAGACCAGCCAATCAAAATCCTCACCAGCCAATCAGAGTAAATGCCACACCCTCTTGAAATCAGTGACAACAGTCCAAAAGCAACAATCCGAAATGCACTAGAAAAATCTGAAGCGGAAAGAACGGTTTTGAACAAAAATGTGAAGCTAGCAAGAAAAAAAATTAAAAAGTGTTAAGCTCACAAGTGAAAAAAAAACAAAAAAATGGAAAGCTTGCAAGCAAAAAAATAACTAAAACAAACAAAAGTGTGAAGCTCCCAATCAAAAAATAAAACAAAAAACAAAAGAGTGAAAATTGCAAACAAAAAAAAGACAAAAGTGTGAAGCTCGCAAGCAGAAAAAAATATAAAACCCAAGCAAACGAAAGACTGAACTTTATGCAAGCGAAAAAAAAAAAAAACTTCTTCAAAAATGTTCGTTAGATCTTTTTGGCCCTAATCTGATTGCACACGATTCACGTTTTGTCGTTTCTTCGCACTTCGGAATTTCCGCGTGTAAATCTTCACCAGGCTCGGCCGCTTTTGTCTGCGATGTTACTGATATAACTTTCCAGGCTGTAAAGAACCTGGAGTGTTCTAGATTAATCTCATTACAACTCCACGTGTACACACTGTCGGTTTATTCCTTAATCCGGCGAGAACCCGAAGCAGCTGCGCCTCAGACTTAAAGATGTTTTATGTTTCAGCCGATAAATATAGGCTAGATCTCACGGTCCCCGGAGATGAAAGTACGGTATCTTTCCTTCCGCTCTTCTGTGTAGATCAGCAGGGAGTCCAGCGGCCATTAGCTGACATTTACACGCCGTTTTTGTCACTCGCTCTCCATACTTCGTGATGGCGGATGATGGAGGGTCGGCCCGGCTGTGGATGTCGTACCCCACTTCTTTAATAATGTCATTTTGCTGGAATGTTATTAGCAGATTATTCCAGCCTGGAGCAGCGAGGCATGTGCTGGGCTCAGATAACCTTGTGTTCTGTAATTCAATCGGTTTCCTCCGCACAGGCACTTTGCCACACCGTAACTGTCTTAATTTGCTCTCTCGGTGGCGAAAGACATGGGAGCGAATATTCCCGCGCTCCCGGAAGATTCCCCGACGCGATGTTGGCTCATCTGAGGCCGCGGGAACGGACGACTCCGATGAAAATCAGATTCAAATCCTCACATTTCACTCTCATGAAAACAGTGCCAAAAGTCCAAAAGGAACAATTCGAAATGCACAAGAAAAGTGTGAAGCGAAGAAAAAAAAACGAACGAAAATGTGAAGCTTGCAAGCGAAAAATAAAAAAGTGTTGAGCTTGCAAGAGAAAAAATAAAAAAACAAACAAAAGTGTGAAGCTTGCAAGCGAAAAAAAAAACAAACAAAAGTGTGAAGCTTGCAAGCAAAAAATTTAAAAAACAAACGAAAGTGTGAAGCTTGCACGTGAAAAATAAAAAAAAAGTGCTAAGCTCGCAAGCGAAAAAAAAAAAACTGAAAGTGAAGCTCGCAAGCAAAAAATTAAAAAACAAACGAAAGTGTGAAGCTTGCACGTGAAAAATAAAAAAACAAACAAGTGTGAAGTTTGCAAGCAAAAAATACAAAAACAAACAAAAGTGTGAAGCTTGCATGCGAAAAAAAAAAAAAAAAACATTCCCGCGCTCCCGGAAGATTCCCCGACTCATGGCTCATCCGAGGCCACGGGAACGAACGATGAAATCAGATTCAAATCCTCCCATTTCACTCGGCAGCCCCATCAAAGAGCCACTCGGAATTCTCAAAGGCGGGATGTTATTTTCCACCTCCGCCACTGTAGGCCCGCTGTCATATTCCTCGCCCGGTGAAATCCAGCGACACAGTTTGATTTAGAGGCACAAAATGTAAACCATTTAAAGGCGAACTCTTTATGGAGTTTAATCCCGCGTTCCATCCCTGGAAGCCGAATTTCTATCCCGCATTAGTTATCGTCTGGTTGGGCCTATCGCACACGCACACGCCGGCATTACGGCTTATCTCATCACACGCAGCCCGCGCTAGGCCGAGACTCAGTCCTCCGGGCTACTTTACTAATAACCTTTTCCTTATCAGGCTCTCGGCACCTCTGCCTGTGATCAAAGACCCAATTAATGGAGCGGGGAAAAAGGTGAGGCGCTGGAATAATAGAGACAGCTGTTTTCCTCTGTTTGGGAGAATCCGTTTGTATTGTTATCGGAGGAGAACAGTTCTTCGGGACGCCTAATTGAGGGCCCGTCAATCCCAGACACTTGATTCGGGGGGAAAAAAAAACACCCGGATGTGGCGTGTTTTAACTCATCCGCGGCTTTATGATCGCTTAAGCGGTAATTAAAGGAGATAAGGGGCATAAAAGGTTCGCGGAAAGATAGGCCTCACAAAAGAGTCGTGTCATTCTTGGATGGTTTCGTCACGGATGAGCGATCGACAAATCCAGGGGCTAATTCTGGTGGCGTATGGGGGAAGCGTTTAAATACTGCTTTTCTAAAGCCGTCCGGACACAAAGAAGGTAATTGCCGTGCCAAACGTGTTGCCTTGTCAACGTCGCTGTCAGTTCGTGTCAAAATGGCCTGGATTTCGGGCACGTCAACGGTTCGATATTAGGTGAAATGCCAAGTACGGCTGAGGACATTTTTAAACTAAGTGGTTTTATTCCAGTGGCTGCGGAAACAGCATTTGCTCAGGGTTTCCACAGGACTTGTGTGGTGGGTTTACTGGGCTTTTATATAAGAAAGACATTTTAAAATGTATAACACATATTATTAATACATAAAGTATATGCGTAAAACAGTCATAAATGTTCACCTTTCATTCACTTGATTTGAATTATAATAGATAAAAAAAAATTGACCCTTGTTTTCATTTACAATGCTTAAAAAAAACAATAAATCTATATATATGCATATAAATATTATATCTACATAATTTAATACATATACGTATATATTATTTATATATTGTAATATTTTACTTGAAAATGAACAAATGCAATTCAAACACTACCTATAATGTCATAAAAATAAACCCTTCAAGGACTTTATTGTTTCCTTTTTCATTTTAAAATCTTTCATATTAGTTGTAATGCACTAATTGCAGTTAGTTTTGTTTATATACTGTATATATATGCACACACACACACTGCGTGCAGACTGTGTGTGTGTGTGTGTGTCTGTGTGTGTATATATATAGTAAGCTACTATATATAGCCTTGTGTGACCATCTACTGTATCCTTTTTTCGAAAAATTGCTCAACTTGCTGCTCTTTTTGGATAAAGGCGCTTTGGATAAAAGTGTCTGGGAAGTGACTATAAAATTATTCTCGCTCAGGGGTCATAAATGTAAAAAATAAAGAGAAAAAAGGAAGAGTCGCTTCCAATGCAGGTATGAACATATTTATTACACAGTAAAGAGTACAACAATACCAGAATCATACTGCAAAGATTCACAGACTGACAGACCATTTACTACAGCCCCCCAAAAACGAGAGAATAAAATAACGAAACAAAAAACCAAAAAAAAAAAAAAAAAAAACAGATTTTAACAAGAAACCACAGTTGTGACTCCGACCTTCACCTTCACTTTCCCCTGTGGTCCGTGTTTCCGTTAAGTATTGCACAACCACTTCCGAGAGTTTTTTTTTTGTTGTTTGTTATTTCCACACTAAAAATGCCAAAGAACTGCATGACTTCCCTAGTCATTTCACCTCGTGACCAACTTCCCCAAGTTGAACCCACTTTACAAACGGGATTAGAAAATGCAAAAGAAAAACGCCGAAAAGTTGTGATTCCCGAAGCGCGAACCTAAACAACATCGAGCGTCTGAGCGAGAGCAGAAACCGGGCGCAGAAGTGCAGAAGACGAGTTTCTCATCCAGGGCCGACCTTTGAATCCTAGTTGGCGTGGAACGGCGTCGTGTTCAACTTTGAGCGGCGACACAGACTCGGTGATTCGATTGACAAACATAAAATTACGTTTTGTTCCCCCTTATCTTACATACATGTTTTTTTTTTCATCGTTTTTTTTTTTGTTTTTATTATTATCTTTAAATCTCATGAGGTCTGCTTTGTTACCAAGTAGTGATATGGTTTGCAGCTATACAAGCTTTTAACTTTGGGTTTAAGTCCTGTTCTCAAGTGCCCATTTGGTTTGACTAGACCAGCGTTGGCTCGGCGACTGGTTCTCCTAACATGCGGTCAGAGGTAGAGTGTGACTTCTCGCCACCGAGGAGAAAGGTTTCCAGACAGCAGACGTATCTGGACCAGGGTTGAGCCGAATATGGCACATGTGGCTCAGTTCCGGGCCACATCTGGGTTGTAGCGATACAGACAAAGGTAAGTGAGAAGGTTTAGCGCATGCTAGTTTGTAGCACGTTAGCTAGCTCCGTGGAATTGTAGATGGAGGTCGACGCCATAATAAGTCGTACATGACCGTAGCATCGAGTGAGTCCAGATCTGGTCATCCTTCTATCCAAGGTCAAGCTCACAGTGTTTAGCACCATGTTTTATTCTTCAGCGCCGCACAATCGAGGTTCTACGTGTTTTTTAACCGTCTATGTCGTCAACCAATCGGGTTGACGGGTGAATCATTTTCTAGCTAAGCATGCGACTCTTGGATTCACATCTGCTCAATCTGTGATGCAATACTGTATCAAACAATCAGAACAAGAGAGACCATGAGTTCGTCTACGAATCGACGAATCATCTACAGTGTTGGAATGGAGCCAAATTTGACGCTCGGATTGAACGACGAGGTTGATTCGTTTTCACACGGATCGAAATCACGCGAAGGATCGACTACAATCCTTGGTAAGCATGAGGTTCTTCTAGCGAGATGCTCTTCTGGGCTGATGGCTTCACACACACAGCTTGAGACTGAAAGGACGCTGAGACCTGGAGAACCTCGTCCAAGAATCTATCGTTTTTATTGCTCAATCCATCCTTCATTCCACGAGAACCTTCTTCCTTGGGAGCTGCTACACGTCTGGAGTGGACTTTGTTCAATACGGTCAACATTCGTATTGAGATTAAAACTGGGGTTAAATCAGGTTTTGGTCCTTCGTGTCAGTCTTTGGCTGCCTTTTGTAATACTGTGTGTCCTGGTGCTCTGCAGTGTTAAAGCTGTCTGTTTCTCACCACATTTGGAAAGTTAGTTAGCGTGTTTTTTTTTTTCCTTCTCTTTTTTTTTCACTTTTGTACAAAACGAAAAACGACATATACGTCCAGTATGCATGTGCATGCACTGCTCTTAACTATTCAAAGCAAGGAGTTAGAAAAAAAAAAACGGCGTTTACAAAAGCGGATCGTGACGCGACGACTCGGACGCCCGTTTTTGTGCCCACTTTTCCTCTTGGGTTTTTTTTTCCTCGCGAGAGAACGAAAAACAAACCACAGCTATGGTATGAAACGCTCCACGGGCGAGGCCTCGAGGCCAAGCTCCCGATGGATAAAGCCGCCAAAAAGAAGCATGCCGAGAGAAACCGTGACAGTGCAAATACATTTATGTACGTCCCGTGTACGAAACATTTATGTTGGCATTCCCGTGTAACATGCTAGTTCTCAGAAAACGATCTGAACGCGACTGGAGTAGCAGCTCTGAGAGATAGCGATGGAGGGCGAGAGTGAACTACAAAAGGACTAGCACAAACATTGACGGATAGAAAAGCAGCTTGAGAGCGAAAGGGGGAAAGAGAGAGAGAGAGAGAGAGAGAGAGAGAGAGAGAGAGAGAGAGAAAAAAATGCTCGTTTTGCACCTAGAAAGACTAGAAATTGAGATCTAAAAGTCGTGACGGAGTTCCACTAGTATGCGTCGTCACAATTGTCCAGCACATGTACAATAAATAACCACAGGAGACGGCACAGGACACAAGTGTTAAACATTGAGATCTAGAAGGGAAAGGAAAGCAAAGGAAGGATGAGAGTAAAGGCCGGAGCGGAGTGATGGACCGGGCCAGGAACTTGCCTTTGATTCAGCGGCCTGGCTTTCCCAGAGGATCTGACAGTCCTTCTCTGGTGGGCCCGTGACTTTGCTTCCGTTGGAATGGCGGGGCTCTTCTTCGCCCTTACATTCCTCTGCGAAACAGCGTTTTATTTCTCAGACCGTTGACCTGGATATTATCCTGCAGAAGTGCGTAGGAGAAAAAAAAAAAAAAAAAACGAAAAAAGCAGCAGGGTCGAACATCTGCGTTCCTTCACAATCTGCTGCACATCTGCAGAGTTTAGCGTGCGAGCCAAAAACGCCGTCTACTCCACCAGGCCCGATGCGGACGCCCTTCGCCTGTCTCCTTGCCTTGCCCCCCCCCCACGATAATATTCGTTTATTTTATATCTTTGCTTAAATCGGTTCTTAAGTATCTCCTTGGTTTTGCCGTTTAAAGTGTCTTCTTAATGAGGTCAAATAGTTTCATTTCCCAGCTACGGAATAAAGAGCCTTCAGAATGGGAAAAAAGAGAGAGCAAACAAAACACATAAGGTGAAAGAGGTTCTCAGCTGTTGTTCTTCGTATTTACACGGATGGAAAAGACTCCACAACGACGTTACTCTCAGTAATCCACGACGGCGGCGACGACAACGAAACGTGAGAATTTCGAAAGAATATCTTTGCATTCTCGATCATGGCAAGTCAATATGACCTGAAATGGATCTCCTGTGGGTGATCGCCATACGTGATGTCCGCGTCTCCGTTAGCATGCTAGCTTCAGCATCTCGAGCTGGGGAAATAACTCCGCCCTGACTCTAGCGCGCCGTGCTCTCTATGGCGGACGGCGTGCTGGGCGTGGCAGAGCGAGGCGTGGCGGTGGAGGGCGTGTCCGCAGGGCTGCCGGCCCCGCTGGTGGGAGTGGCCGAGGAGCTGACGGTGGGAGGAGCTTCACCCGCCTGCTGCGCTTGAAGAGTCTGGCCACAAACATGGTGGTGCTTTTCCCAGTCCTTGTGTTGGCAGAAGGAGCCGCAGTAACGCGCCGTGTTGCACCCGCTGCAGGTCTCGCTCGCCTTGCGCCCGCAGTTCCAGCAGCTCTGCACACACAGTACACGAGAAGATGTCATACCCTTGATGGGAAATTACGTATATAGAATAGAATAGAATAGAATAGAATAGAATAGAATAAAAAAGAATAGAATAGAATAAAAAAGAATAGAATAGAATAGAATAGAATAGAATAGAATAGAATAGAATGCCTTTATTGTCATTGCGACACGTGATTACAACGGAAACAGTAACATTGGTGCAATATAAGGAAAAACACACAAAATAAAAATGTAACAAAAAATGTGCATTGGGTAAGACAAACTATAAATAATATATCTGGTAAAACGTATATAAAATATAAAGTTAAAGTGCTCCAAAAGTTTTCAATAAAACAAATAGTAGAACAAATAAAACTAAAATAATAAAACAAATAAGATTAAAATACTTTGTCACCACTTTAAACCGAGTCATTTTTTAGACACTTTAATCAAGTGAGAGGTGAGAGTCCAGGTCCAGGATGGATGATAGTTTATCCAGAACTTCTCTCACCCACCTCCTGCACTGTGTCCCCAGAGCAGCCCAGGACAGAGCTGGACTACGGTTATTAATACGGTTGTTATTATTATACTGTATGTAGACATATTGTTGAAGCTGGATTTTATAACAGAAGAGCTGATAAGTAGAACCTAAGTTCATTTTATTAATGATTAATACATTATTTATTCATTTATTTATTAGAAAAGAGACTAGGGGCATACAATCATTATGGAACTAATACCTCTGGAGCGCCTGACTTATGTGCTGTGTCACAAATCCAGTCAATTCCACAAAATACGGACACCATACCTGGACTACATGGAAGCACAGCTTCGTTTTATATTGCAGAAAGGAATAATGTGATTGTGCAATTTTTGGAATTTCTGATGTGTGAACAATTTCAAGTTGTTAAGCGTTTTTAATTTTTTTACTTTTTAGGGGGGATAAGTGTTCTCTATTATGTTTTTGCATGTTAATCTTCGATTGTGTATGTATGTATATAAAAACCCAATGAACAAATTTCTTAAAAAAATAAAGAAAAGAAAAGAGTCTAGGACTATTAATTTGTTACAGATATAAAGATGATTTTTTTGTATTACAGAAGTTAGTTTTGCACCATTGAAGCATGTGACCTGTCTGAATTTGTCTCGAGGCCGCGCCGGTTCTCCTCTTTTTTTGGAAATTAAAATATAGTCACCCTAACGTTACCCGAGATCACACAGCAACCTCTTTGTGCGTGTCTTCAGGCCAAATAAGAGCAATTATCACAACGTCTAAAACGCAGAGTTATAAACGGCTACCGACACAATCCCTCAGGGACCCGCGCGTAAACACGGCTCGTGCAATTAAACGCGGGCGCGCTCTGACTGATTAAACCAGCCGCACCCCCGCCGCGCGCACGCATCATCGTCCCAATCCGTCCCACCTTCACCGCGCCCGGGGTGATAAATGAAGCGTTCCGCCGCGCCGCGTGACACTGGCCTGCATTATCTGGGACGCTCCTGTTCTTTATTTCCCTCTGGTCCTTTCATATCTCGCCGCTTGGAAGATAAAACGCAAAATAAATGACACCGAGGCCTAATAAGCGTGTAGGTTTGGCGTGAAGTAAATCCGCTCAGACGCTATCTGATGTAAATGATGGAATGCATTAGCGGCGGGGAGCAGGCTAGTGATGTGTCGTTCGTGAACTATTCGTTCAAATCAAACGAATCTTTCATATGACTCGGAATGAACGGGTATAGTAGCGAGCAGCAACACTCAGTACGTTCGTGATTCGTTCAAACGGATCACTCGTTCACAGTTCATTTGATTCACTTGTGACGTGAGCGCGATGAAGCTGTTAAAAGCAAAGGGCAGATGCAGGACGTAGAAGCATCAAGTTTCGCTAGGGATTCACTTGATTTGAATAGATTTGTAGCTATTTGTGTATTATTTGTTGTCCCATGTTGTCTTTTGTGTACGTTAGTGATGTGTCGTTCGCGAACGAGTCGACTCTAAGAGCCGATGCTTTGCAACGAACGACAAAGAGGCGATCAGTTCTGCTGAGAGTTCTCTGTGCATTTTTTTGGGCGCACAATACGTCCAATAAACTCCGAGAACAAACTAGACTCATATAGAGAGATTCATCTCGCTAAAGAACCTCTCTGCTCAATTATTGTTCTACCTCACGCATGCGCTTTAAACAATTACGTCAGGTTCTGCCTTTTTAGCGGTCCCGCCGATAAATCTGTCCTGCCGGAGTTAGAAATTGCAGCATTCTCTTCACAATAGTCTGATTTTTTTGGTACGAGTGTAAATTTATACTTGTGCAATGACACTTGGGCATAGTTTATGATAAATGATGGGGATCAACGAATTAAAGAACTTCAGTATGATAACGCATATTGCAAAAGAAAATAAAGGACAAAAAAGGAAAAATAGAAAAAAAATATTAATTTATTCAATATTGCAGTGCACCAGAATAGAATAATATTTGTCTGGATATTGTTAAGTGGAAAAGCCAACAATTTCTAACTCCAGTAAAACTTATTTGTGTGCGGGATAAAAAAACGTACCTGTTCAGACGCACAGTAAGTCCATAAAAATTATAAAAAACTATTAAAACATTCTTGGAGGTAAAGATAACTAAGATAACATGAAATTTTGAAATCGCATCACATTAAGTGATCACATAATTTAAAACATTTGTTTTTATAATAAACATTGAAAACTTGGAAAAAGTTTAGGGAAGGCATGATTGAGCGTGTGAGACTGCGTCTGTATGTAACGGAGATAATAACGGGACAAATACATGGAGAAGAGCGATATTAAAATAAGAGTTTTTTTGGGAGCCGGTTGGGAGCCAAAAGAGCCGATTCTTTTACGAGAGCCGAGCCAGAAGAGCCGACGAAAAGAGCCGGACTCCCAACCCTAGTGTACTTATATTGTTTTAGATGAATTACAGCTGGAAATGAACGAAATGACCGAATCTCGTAATGATTTGTTCACTTTACTGCTCGAGAATTAAAGATTGGAATCAGTGAACAGAATGTCAGCGGTGCTCACCTCGCTGGAGTCCTCCTGCTGGTTGATGACTGTCAGCGCGTCCTCCGCAGCTTGTCTCTTGGCCTCGGCCACCGTGCGCTCCATCTTGGCTCGCTCGGTGCTGATCATCTCGTGCGCTTTACGCTCGGCCTCGGACACGGCCTTCTGCAGCTCCGACATGGCCTGACGCTTCACCTCGTTCACCGCCTCTTCTGGAAGCAAAGATCAGCGTTAGAGGCTTTACACAACACACACACACACTGACAGACACAACATACACACACAAGTTAACAGACACGTCACTTACACACGCACACTGGGACATACTAACAAACACACACTCGCACAGACACACACACACACACACACACACACACACACAAACAAACTGAAAGACACATTCGCACAAACTAACAGACACATCACACACACTCGCATAAACTAACCGACATCACACACTCACACAAACTAACAGACACAACACACACACACACACACACACACTTGCACAAACTAACAGACACAACACACACACACACACTTGCACAAACTAACAGACACACCACACACAAACTTGCACAGACTAACAGACACAACACTCAAACTCGCACAAAGTGAGACTTAACACAGCCATGTGCACAAACTAACAGACACAAAACATACACACACACCTGCACAAACTAACAGACACACATATTCACACCCACGCGCACACATTAACAGACTCAAGGCATACTCACACAAACTCGCACAAACTAACAAATACAGAAACTCCAAAAGAACCGACAACATAGCACACACACACACACACACACACACACACACACACACTCGCTCTCAAACAATAGAACAGACAAAAAATAAGACACTCTCACTTTTGCACAAATTAATGCACAACAACCTCCCACAACAGACAGCACAACATGCAAACACACACACACACACACACACACACACACACACACACACACACACACACACACACACACACTTCAAACACACCTCTTTTGAGTCTCGACAATAAAAATGAACACTTGTAATATTCTTTTTTCAACTATAACATTATAACAATATTAATAACAATTTTTAACAGCATTTTTTTTTGTTTTAATTTGCATCTTGATTAGTTTTGGGCATCTGAGATTTGTGATGAATTAAATCTGTGATGAATTAAAACAAGCCTTTATTTTATAAAGACTCTTTCATGAATATGTGTGTTAGTTAGTGCAAATCAAGAAGACAAACGCTGTTGTTTGGTACGCATACAAGTGCACGAGACAGATTGCAGGTAATCCTTTAATTTTCCCTCTGAAGTAGAAATGTATTTCTTTTTAGACCCTTAATTTATCTGTACTTTTACACTGTTATCCTATTAGCCGCTAATAATTCAGGCTTGAAAACCCATCTCAAGACCGGGCAAAGGCTTATTTTTGTGTGTTTGTTTGTTTTCTTTGTTCGGGGCTGCAGCCTGACTAATTGCATATGCAAATTTGGTAATTTATATTTAAATTATGCATTTCGATTGAGTCCCAAAGGCCCTTGCAGATCAGAATATAGCTGCGTGCAGAAAAAGGGCTTACATATTCATCACCTACTGTACACAATCATTATGAATGGGGGGAAAAGGGCGTCCGCCGCATCGTAGGAGTGCGCAAACAACGCCGCGAGGAAGTCACTAGCCATAAATTAATTTATTTTTTCCCACACAAACGGCAACACAAATGTTCTCTAAAGACTCAACTCATGCATCGGTTTCTTGTGGTCGAGCTGACTTTTATTCCTTGGTCTAAAAGTGAAATATTATAGAGATCCAGAAACATTCACATTGTAACAGATTAAACTAATTCAACTCTGCGTGAAGTGTGAAATCACAGATTCTAAAGAAGGTCTAGGCAATGAACAGAACGCCTGATATAAAACATGGACGACAAAGTGTGAATGTTACTCAATTCTTGGACATTCTATACAGTACAATGCCTAAAAGGTGAACTGGCAGAGTGTAGAAAATTGCCTGAAATTGCTAAAAGAAAAATTAAATAAGTTCTGATATGTTCAGCAAAACGTTAATAAAGTGTTACGGAAAAGTGCAAACCAAAAATCCCAGCACATCTGTACATCGTTTCTGAATCTTTCGCTTGTCGCAGTTTGGTTTTTAGACGTTTTGTTATCAAAATACGTCTATAATATAGGAACAATAAAGTGATGTGATGAATTCTATATAGTCTAGTCAACGTATGCAATGATTTGGACATTCACACATCCAATAATTCTATATATAGTCTGGTCAAATTATGCAATAATTTGGACATTTCACACATCTAATGGATTTTATATATAGTCTAGTCAAAGTATGCAATATTTTGGACGTTTCACACATTGCCAGTGACAAATACATTTGTTTAACACCAACACAAAAGTTCACAAGACTCCACTCATGCATCGGTTTCTTGCGGTCGAGCCGACTTTCATTCCAAGGTCTAAAAGTGAAAGACTATAGAGATGCAGAGACATTCTCATTAGGACTGGACGGCTTTCCGAAACCATGGCGGTTTGGTGCAAAGGCAGTTGTTCTCTCGAAAAAGTGAGGTTATGGAAAACGCTCCGCACTGGGTGATACGTGGCGACTATTCAGATGGAATTTCAATCTGCGGAGATTTGTTCACGTTTCAATGGCAAGGCCTCAAAGAATTCCAAGAGTCTTTTGTAACACTGTATCCTTGAAAGGTTTGTTTGCTTTTATAAAGGCTTCGCTAAGACCGCGCGACACAGACGAAGCGCTTTAACAGATGCGCGGGACGTATTAGCGAGCACAGCCAAGGTAAACATTCTGCCGTTACGGAATCCATCACTCGTCCTGTTTCGCACAGATCGACTGCGCTTTAAACAAAGCCTTTTAATATCTTTATCCATCTTTTAACCAGCTCCTCGCGCGGCGATGAGACGGAGAGCCTGTTGCGCGGCTAATGGCTGAAGTGCTTTAAGGATGGGAGCACTTATGTGTCCTGTTCAGCCAGAGCCATAAAAACGCTTTATGATCTGACATCACTGTTGGAATGTGTAGCCGTCCTCCCAATCAAAGCCAGTCGCTCCACTGGCCACCGCAGAGCCGACAATAAACCAGTCAAACGCTGTGTCTCCCAAGCCCACAAAAATCAAAACACCTCCGACTCCAGTGCTGGGACGGGATGGAAATCTGGTGCCAATTTGAGAGTCAAGATTTATGGAGTTCATCGTGTTTGCCGTTCCGAGTGTACGAATGAACGAGTGAATATCTTCCATACAGACAAGACTGGTTAATCCTAGTCCTGAAACAAATCAATTTAAGTAAGACAATAAAATATAACAAGTTAGACGTTCGCCAAACATGTGTGTGTTTCAACAATAAAGGTCATAATGACATTTCCATGTCAGGTATAGTATTTCTCATCTTATTTGGCGAACACAGACATGTCGCTTAATTGGAAAGCCGTTTTTTTTAGGACAAAATTACCCTGTCCAGATGTGTACGATTAATCGGAATTCACTCTGTGTTAACGACAACGTGTGAAATCACCCATTCTATAGAAGGTCTAGGCAATGCACAGAATGCCTGAAACTGGGATGAAACAGGGACGACAAAGACTGAGTTTTACACAATTCTTGGGCATTCTATACAAAATAAGCTTAATTATGCTGAAAAGTCAATCTGTCCCACCTGAAATTCCAAGAAGAAAAAGACAATATGCTTAGCTGTGTTCAGCAAAAGTTAATAAACGGTTACGAAAAAATGTGCAAACCAATAGTCCCAGAAGAAGCACAACGCTTCTGATTCTCTCCTTCTGTTTTTAGACGTTTTAGTATAAAAGGAGTCCTATAATTTAGTCATTGTAAGGAAATCTAAAGAATTCCATATATGGTCTAGTCAAAGTCTGCAAATGTCGACATTTCACACATTGCCAGAGACAAATACATTTGCCCAACAAAGTTTCAGGTTTGAATCACAGACTGGAAAACAAAAGTCCTCCACGGCCATGTCCAGCACACACACACACACACACACACACACACACACACACACACACACACACACACACATCAAAATATATAATATCCATAATAGTACAAGAGGCCTACCAGCTTTTTTCCAGATCTCCTCAGGTACATATCCTGACACCGGCCTGTGAAGCAGCTCCCTGTGAATATCTACAACCAGAGCAGAAAATGAGCCTTTCTTAATCCGTTTCTCCACCTTAACTATTCTTAAATGTAAAATGTGTATGATCCGGCTCTGGACTGTGAGGGACGGAGCAGTCTACGTATCTACCTAAAGCAGCAGGTTCCTGGCTGGCAGGGCTCGGCTGTCTGGACTGGCTGCTGCTGGAGCTTGAGGTCTTCTTCAGATCTTCAGCGTCACTGTAACGGCGAATCCAGTAGTTCAGCTCCTCTCTGTCGGCCTCCTGGCACCTCCGCAACACCGTCAGAGACCGGCGCGTCTTCTCAACCATGTCCATGATGCAGTTCAGGAGCTGCGGGCAACACGCGGGCAGGTCATTTATATAACAACTAGGGCTGTCAAACGATTAATCATTTTTAACTAATTAATCACACTTCCCTGGCAAAATTAATCGCGATTAATCACAATTAAATGACTGAAGCTTGTAATATTAGATATTGAGGGGTAACATAAATAAACAGTTGTTTAAATACTGTAATATAATTTAGTATACATTTTGTTCAATTTGCAATATATTTTCTTTTTGAAAAAAAAAAATAGTTTTTTAACAATCCGAGTGTCGATAAAACACACAAAAAAGTCAATTTCGATCTTACATATCAGTGTTATACATCAATTGAAAGTGTAAAGTACATATTTTTTTAAGTTACACTCTTAATAAAAACAGGACGTTGTGTTTTTGTAAATAAATAAACAAATAATAATAATCTTTTTAATAATAATCCTCTTTGTTGCTGAAAACTAACTGTAACCTAATAAATGTCTGTTTTTAAATGTAAGTGTAAGTAAACACAGTATTGTCTGCTTGTCTAATCCGTATGAATCTAAAATCTTCGGCTTGTTGAACAGCGATTTGAACAGCGATCCAATCGTGTTTTCTGACCAGCAAGTTATTTGCAATTGAAAAGGAACTGCGTCTGTAAAGCTCGATGAGCATGGAAAAGCAGGTCGAGTCTTATATTCAGTTTTTGAATAAGTTTTGAATAAGAGTCTTTTAATAAGTCCATTTGGAAACGACCAGGTCATGGGCAGGCCAACGTTCAAAACACCGCTGGCGGAGACAAGATTGCACAGATCCAAACCAGATAAACAAAACAGAGACAAGAAACCAGGAAACAGAAAACACGGGTTAGACGATCAATGAATTTCCTCTAGTGCCTGTTCTTAAACACTTTGCGCCTAAACGGCAGCAGCTGAACAAAATCAAAGTGCGCTGCTGATTGTAACGAGCAGCACCTGGTGACACAAGCATTTTGGGTGTAACAGCGTCAATGGGTTAAAAATAATGAAACGTTTAAAATTAATCGCATGCATTAATGCGTTAACTTTGACAGCCCTAATAAAAACAAATAAAATCAGTCAATTAAAATAAAATACAGAAAGTGGATTGTTTGTTACGTAGATTCAAAAAGGCTTTGTCATAAAGTATCGCATGCATTTCGTTTTCGGCTTTTAAATTGCCCAATCGGATTCCTTTCGATAAGAGTCCGAGACAACAGAAACTCTTCGCTCACAAACACATACAGGCATACACACGCTTCAGATAGTAATAAAAAAATGTTATTACTTTTCTTACATGGTCAAGGTGCTTCCACTCTTCGGCCCATTCTCTGTCTGTGAGTCTGTGATCTATGACTTCCTCCTGCCGTGTGCTGCCGTGCATCCCTGAAACAGAACGAGGGAAGGAGAGAGAGAGAGAGAGAGAGTGTGTTAAACGTGTTACTATTTGGGCCACGGTTTTCCATTTCTCTCGCTGCCCTTAGCAGCATGTCGTGCCCGTCTGTTTCACAGCCATGGCTCACCCGCTTCCTGACATCCTCCATCGCTCATACATCCGCCATTACTCACATGCTCTCATCCCTCACTCCGCTCGCTCGTGCTGCCCGCGGGCATTCTCTCTCTCTCTTCCTCTACATCTCTCTCTCTCTCTCTGTGCTGCAGAAAATCTGCCAAACTCATACATATCCCCTGCATAAATCACTGCCTAGTATTTTTAGCACATTTAAACCCGATATAGCGAGTTGATATTATGTCAACTACAGATCATTCTTCAGGGATTTATGTTTCCTACGCTTCCACAGTTGATGTATGTTTTTTTTACGGTACATTTTTCCAATTTATTAATTGTACAGTAGCCTGTGTAGGAGCCAATGTTACTGTTTTTTCTATATACTCTCCTTTACAGTATTTTTTTTCGAACAAATATAAAGATTATAATCTGGTGATGGCATCCGCAATCTGTTGCATTTAAATAGAAAGCCGGTTATTTAGGACAAAATGGACCCTGTCCCGATGTGTACGATTAATTAAATTCAACTCTGTTAACGACAATGTGTGAAATCACCCATTCTACAGAAAATCTAGACAATGCATAGAAAGCTTGAAACTGGGATGAAACGGGTACGACAAAGTGTGAGTTTTACACAATTCTTGGGCATTCTATAGAATGCCAGAATGGTGATCCAGCAAAGTGTAGAATAAGCTCTGTCTCGCCTGAAAAAAGAAAAAGAAAATACGTTCTGATGTGTTCAGCAAACGTTACTAAAGAGTTACGAAAACGTGCAAACCAAAAGTCCCAGCACTTTTGTGTTTAAAAATTGCCTCGAAGAAGAAGTACACCGCTTCTGATTCGCTTTGTTAGTTTGCTTTGCAGTTCTCCTTCTGTTTTAAAGAGCTCTATAATTTAGGAATTGTAAGGTAATCTAGGTTATTAATGGTCTTGTCTTGAGAAGCTTTAAACTAACGTCTTATATTAGCATCAAAAATAGCATTTATTATGTGTTACTGTTTCTATAGCTGCTGTAGTTATAGAGCTTTTTTAGTTCGAGACCTACGCAAAGTCGCTTCGCGGAATTAGGGAAAAAATAGTCTTCAAAGAAAAATCCATTGTTCATCCGTGTTCAAAAATTAAGAAAAGTCAGTTAAAAAAGAAAAATGTCGGTGTTCAGACTATGGGCTATGACCAGAAGAGCAAGCAAGATTGCGCCAGTGGCTAGGAAAACAAATATTTAGAAAATGTACAGTCTTGTTGTTTTTTGTGAACAAGAAATGCGAGATTGTCATCACACTGGTGAAAATGTACAAGACAAAAAATGCGCTGACCTCACTTGACCTTAAACTATCTATACAGTAGTAATGGTCAAACCGCGACTGGTTAATATTTACACCAGTAAAACCCGTCCTTACCCAAAGGCCGAGGGCGGTCCCGGAGCTCGCGGTGGTTGGGGTGTCGGTAAGAGTCTCTGTAGTGGTGTGCGATGGCCATGTCGTCTAGGCGGTAGTGCTGTGGAGGGGGCAGGGTGGGGTGTGGCAGGCCATTGGGCTGGTATGAAAGCCCATTAGAGGGGCTGAAGCGCTGGCCGGGGCTGATAGTGCAAGGCCTCTTGCTGGGGTGCTCGGAATGCACAGGTTCCCGCTCAAATCCGTTCTCTTTGGTCCTGGAAAACACAGAGACCCCCAAATGAGGACCGGAAGGAGAAATAATGCCTGTCGGAATCAATATAGTAAGTACTAGTCCGCTCCTAAAAGCCCGTCAACTTAGTGCCAAGGGTCACCATCTACGCTGGCAGAGGTTCATAAAAGTCCTTTTATGTTGATCGTCTTCTGGATTTTTGCGTTGAAATGTCTCCTGCACTGTTTTGGTTTGGCGATCTGGACACTTCCTGTTTTGGTTTGGCGATCTGGACACTTCCTGTTTTGGTTTGGTTTGGCTTTTGTTAATGGTCATTATCTGTTTCAGTGATTTGCTGTTAAGTTCAGTCACCTGTGTTTTGAATTGTTTGATCGTCACTTGTTTTCTGGATTGTTTGATTATTGTATTTCCTGCTAAGTTTAGTCACCCGTTTTCTGGATTGTGTTGGATTGTTTGATTATTGTAGTATTTCCTGCAACGTTCTGTCACCTGTGTTCTGCATTGTGTTTGATTAGTGTCTGATCAGTGTTTCAGTATTTAAGGCCTTTATGTTTTGTGCTATGCGCGTTCGTCACATCACGTCATGTGAGTTGTGTCCATGTGTTCATTTTCTGAGCAATTCTCAGTGTTTATTTCTGGTCCCTTGTGACCCGTTTTTGTTTAGGTTTGGTTATTATTAAAGAAGACGCATCCATTGCACTTGAGTCTGAGCTCAGTTCTAATGAACTCAGAGCCAAGGTTCCACGAAGGCTTCCGTGAGCAGTGTGTCGTCCATAGAGGTCTTGATGGGACGAGAAGATGGGCTGGGAAAGTGGGCCTCACTTATTTGCCACTGGTCCAGGTGTTCGCAGATGCTGGTGTGGATGTGTGTGCGGCGGTCGCTCTTACTTACCCCTGAAAAAGACCGAACTTACTAATGAGCTGCTTTTATGAGCTGCTAATGCGCATCCATCATCGTCCATATGCTCCTCAAAGCGCCTCTCTTTCCTCTAAAACCCAGCTGCCTTTATTTGAGCCCGTCTCATGCATTTTAATCCCACTCCTGTCCAGTCCCACCGATCCGCGGATTTGTGATTCACACCGGAGGCTTTTTTTTAAAAAGGCATTTATATAAGAATATTTAATCATTTAAATATATCTGAAAGAGTATTTGAAAGTGGAAAAACAGTATTTATTTTAATTAAAATATATGAAAATGTAATAAATAAAATATACACTGCATATAAAAAAATCTTCATCAAGATCAGATCAATCCCTCAGTTCAACATTCTGCATCATATTTGCATGCGCACAAAAGTGAATCCGCACCTCCGTCTTTATTTACTCGAGATATCCAGGGGTCGTGCAGCACGGTGGAATATTTTATTCAAATGAGTCCAGGCGCACATTTCTCTTCTAAATGAGGAGGACGGTATTAGGCAGAGCTTTTTCTGCTCCTTTGATATTAATCAGACCAAAGTGACTGTACATGGAGCTTCGTGATTAAGGACAGAAAAGTTTCAAATTCCAATATCGCCGTTTGGTTCTGCGCTTGGAGAGCCAAGCGGAGCTAAGCAGAAAGAGAAGCGCTTAGCCAGCCGTATCTGAGCCCAGTCTCATCTGTATGTGTTATCGCCTCCGTCCCCAGACTCACCTCGCCAGGCATTACAGCCCATGGAAAAAAAGCAGGTATTACAGTAATAAAAAGATGGGGGGTGTATGGGGGTGGGGGGGTAACATCGAGATATAGATACTAGAATAACGACAGGGCCGTGAGCAGGTAATAACAATATACTAACACTAGAACTCAAAGGCAGTCTTAATAAATTGTAAATATTTGTAAATACTACCAAATATACTAAATATATATTTTTCTTGTAAACACTACCAATGGTGTTAAAATTGCGGATAATATTTACATACTGTATAAATATAGTTCAGTGTATTTTAAGGAGCTTTACAAATGCACTGACATTATATTTAGTGTATATATGTACATTATAGGAAACTATTTTGTTTTAAGCTTTCTTTTTTATTTTTATGCTATTTTCAAATTTTAATAGCGTTTTTGTCATCTTCAAGGGATGTAAGTGTATGGAACAAAAGAGAATTTCCCCTTTAGGATTAATAAAACATTTCTCATTCTGGATCTGACAAATAAAGTATCCTTATTCCATCTTGATTGTTCAACTAAAGATCGCTCTTGTTTCCAGATGCTTCTGGTTCCAGCCCATTAAAGGATGGAGATCCAAATGAAGCATGTCAAAAACTACTCCGAAACATCTCTATCCTTCCAGCAGTTTCAGCAAAAACTGTACGTTTATAGGTGCAAGTTGCTGCCCAAAAACTCGCGAAAAAAAAAAAGATTACAAAAAATTGGCAAATTCCCATAAATTGGCCTAAATATGTTTAGCTAACATTTAATATTGTGACCACTGAAATGCCTTGAAATCTACAATAATTTTCACATGTTTAATCAGCGACGGATTTAAACGAGAGTATTTGTGGCCTACTGGTTAAAAAATTGGACTTGAGACCAAAAAAAAAAAAAAATGAAAAAAAGTGCAGGTTTGAATCCCAGACCGGACGGTTCCACAACTAAAGTGACCTTCAGAAAGACACTGAAGCCGATCTGCTCTGGTAAGATGCTCTGGATAAAAGCAAAAGTATAAAGGTATAACCCTCACCTGTCCGGTGTTCTCCTCTTGCCATTCTCATTGACGTCCATCAGAAGCTCGGAGGAGTCGACGGGTGAGGTGGTGCTGGTGTCCAGCAGAAGCTGCTCATGCTGGGCCAGATACTGAGCCGGGTTCTGCTTGGCCAGCCGCGCGCAGTGCACCAGCTCCCGCTGCAGTAGCGGCAGGTTGGCCTGTAGGGGGAGATGGCGGTCAGTCAGACTCTCGGTGTTGTTTTGTTTACTCATTATTATCATTACAGGTAGATTCTCCTCAAATAAAGACACTCTCATGCCGTTTCAAGCAGCACTCTATTGTGACCCGAACGTGCATTAGTGCCCTAAGCCCTTGATATGAGCAATCACGGTCAACATAGAAAGTGACATCCTCAAAGCACATGGTTTGGAAGGGGGAACAACGCTATCTCTCGGCCTCATTTCCTCCGCGTCTCAGTGGTGATTACTAGCCGGCTTGGCTTTCTCCAAAAGCACTCGGAGACCTCGCCACTTCAAAGACACAACAAGGAGCATTTTCACAACAGATGAAAGGTTTTCGCCAATGGCAGACCAGCAACAGCCGCAGCGTCTTAACGGCACACGGTGTTAGTTGGAAGATGATGTCTATTTTCTCCATTTTCCCATCCGTTCTTGGTCTGTAACTGGGATCTAAGACTATAATCAGAGATCTTTTCAGCCCCGGAATATTCTCCGGCGCCTAGCGTGCCATTTCGCTGACGAAACGGCTAAAATCAGGTAGTCGAGGTCTGAAAGCACAGCACCATCAATTCCCTCTGGCTACAATAGATTCTATTAAAGATGTTTTTCCGTCGCTCTCTAAATGGCGTAATGACGCTAATGACAGATTGTTTATAGGGTCGCCGTATGAGGTAAAAGTCTGGCACTGGTTTAATAAGACAATTATGAGAGAGCTCAGAAATTGCTTTGACCTCGTCTGACCTCGTGCTTCCCTTGAACGGAGACCCTCATGGTAAACGACGGTTCACATATAGCGGCGGTTTTTTACTGCGAATCAATCTACGAAGCGAGTCACATGAGTCATGCATAAAAAGTTCACAATTTATAATCATATACGTAAATATATTTACCATACACTGTCGCATATGTCATAGTCATTATCTTAACACCAACAAGCAAATGAATAAAATGCTACAATCCTTTTTTACATTTTCACACACGCGCTTTGAGACAGTTGTAACAGTTGTGAAAAGCGCCCTACAAATGCACTGAACTTGAATACCCTAATGGAGAAAAGTACTTGAGTAAAATAAATGTGTTACTTTACTTGAGTAATTTGTGCTTGCTACTTTGTACTTGTACTTAGTATGAAAATTAAGCAACTTTTACTCTCTACTTGACTACATTTGTGATTGAGTATGTGTACTCTTTACTCTACTACGTTTGAATAGACACACTGTGATTGTGCGTGACAAATCGGCATCTTTTTCTACCGTGGGTAATTTCTTGGGCGGACGAGGTGATATCGCCATCTGCAGAATGCTGACGGTACTGGACGCTGTTTATCAGCTAAATTACGTGAGCGTGAATTAGCGGTTGCACTTTTTTCACATTTGAGCCTGAGACTGACTTTTTGTTCTTACCTATTTAATCTTCAGCCATTTTAAAACATTGAGGTGTTACATTCCATTTCTATTAGGAAATAAAACCCTCATAAGTAAAGAGTTTCGTGCCTTTCACAACCCATGGTAGTTTTCAGCCTAAACTCAGTACGAGTAAAATACTCAAGTTCTTTTAAAAAATGAATTCAGCCATGAATTCACATTCGCGTACTTACAAACACACATACACGGTATATTTATCTCCAGCTCCCGTTAGCATAGTTAGCGCAACTGTTAGCGCCATTAGTGCAATGCTAGCTAGCTAATCGTCACATCCTTTAGCTCCAGCTAGCAAAGCGACAAGCGCTAAAGGGCTTCTGGGAAACAAACTACGGCAGAATGGATCTGACAGGGAATCACTTCAGAGAAATCATAAACACAACCCATCAAGACAAAGAGCGCCAACTGCCGCTGCATTCAGACACCATTAGCATGATGCACGCTGCCCTTTCCTGTAAACATTTGCCTGCAAACCCGACTCTGACGGGAGGGTCGCTAGACGACATTAGCCTAATGAAAAAACGCTGCTAATGCACATTGTTGCAGCTGCGCTCCTGCACACTTATAAAAGCCCCTGTTCCCTACGCCATATGGTATTTGTCATTAAAGCCTCCTTTGAGAAAAACCACTAAAATTAGACGCGAAGGAGAGAGGGAACGGGGAGAAAAGAGGGGGAAGAAAACACAAGTTGCATCACGGACAGTACCCCCCCCCTCGCTGGTGGGCTACAGTAACCATATGGCATAAAGATGGGCGAGAGAAAGAGAGAGAGAGACTCTGGATTCTCCGCATCCCACAGTGAGCGATGCCACTCCTAATGGGAGCGGGTTTAGTCCCACGCAGTCGTCCGGGACAAACACGGGACAAGATGAAATGCCTCCGAACAGCCACCTCAAGTAGCCGGAGCCCCTTCCATCATCTTCTAATGGAGTAAACAACACAGATTCCATCCATCTCCGTCGGCTGCCTCATAATAATTGCATTATTATGGAAAGATGGAGTGAGGGGGGCGTGTGGGGGCTGAAGGTTGGACAAAGAAGGAGGAGATGGGTGGTGGCGTATGTAATGGCCGTCGTTTAGAAGCAGATGAGAATGAATGGCTAAGCACCGAGGGTGGATGAACACCGCAGTGGCCATATGGACCGAGGCCCGCGGGAATTGAATCTCTAGCAAACTCTGATGTCTATTGGCCGCATATGTCATGAATTTAATAATCATCGACTTCAATCGCCAACAACACGCGGCGGAGAAATGGAACGGACAATGTGGGAAGAAAAATACGCATATTGCTACCAGTAAACAAGGTTGCAAAGTACTCGAGTAAATGGATTTTGTCACCTTACTTGAGTAGTTTTGGCTACTTTGTACTTTTGTACTGAGTATCAAAAAAATAAAAGCAATTGACTACATTTGTGATTGAGTATCCGTACTCTTTACTCCACTACTTTTGAATGTGAATTGTACCACTTATAATTTGTATGTGACAAATACAATTTGAATTTGAATTTAAATTAGCGTTTGCACTGTTTTTCACATTTGAATTTGACTGAGACTGACTTTTTGTTCTTTTTTTGGTCTGCCATTTTGAAACATTGAGGTGTTAAACGTAATTTCTATATTAGGAAATATAACCGCATAATTAAAGAGTTTTTTGTTTTTCCATATTTCTTGGTGTTTTTTGAGCTTGAGTAAAATACTCAAATTGGATACTTTATGACTTTTACTCAAGACTTCTTGGAATTGGTGACTTTCTACATTAAGGCGTCTGTACTTTTACTCAAGTACAGTTCTCAGGTAGTCTTCCACCTCTGTTCTCTCTAAGTGCTCTAATCAAACTAAGTGTCCAATTCAACGGCAATGAAATCATGCGTGAGTGACAAACGGACCACAGAAAGGTCAAAGGTTGATATTCCTCCAGACAAGCCCCTCGTACTGAGGCAACGGTTTTCAAAACCAAAGGGTGCGTGTAACGTCTAAACAACTAAAATACAACACGACATAAAGACTGGACAGAAAAATGCGGAGGAGGAATATGCACATCTGTGCCGCAGTTGTGGGAATGCTCCAGATGTTTGCAGGCGCTGTACCTTCAGGAATGGGATGACAAAAGGTCGCAGGGGGAAGTTGGTGGCTTCTTGCAGTTTGGAGTGGAACTCTTCGATGGTCAAAGTGGAGTTCTGAAAAAGAGAAGCGGCACGCATGAACACACGTGGAAGACGTTACGGGATGATATTACTTATCGCGGGCGGGGCCGCCGAAGATTTGGAGGCTTTAATGGGAGACATATGGAGGACGGGAAGTCAAACACAAACACGCATGTAAACACAATTACAGCCACGCCGAGGTCGACTCGCAGATCTGTGCGAAACAAGTCGTTTTTTTTTTACCACGAACTGGGGTTTTATCGTCCCAGCACATTTTCCGAGGCTGACGCGAACGGAGAAAGATCAGGGAATCGTACATTGCAGTAAAAATGCACAGGCTTTTTTTTTTTTTTTTCACCCCTCATTTCCCAGACCTGAATTTTGTTACATTAGGCTTACATCTGTTCGACCAGATTGCAGAGGCCTGTTTTGACAGCCAGAAATCCTCCTGAGCTTTTCTCCAGCATCGCCGGCGCTAATTAAGTGTGTCACTCTTTTCAATAAGGCAGAGTGGGGAGCGAATTAAAAAGAGCCATGGAAGCCAAGGGGACACAAGGAAGCCTCTGCGTGTAGACACAGCGAAAATAAACAAATGGCCGTCAAAAAAAAAAAAGCGGGGCGGGGGCTTTGGAACGGCTAATTAAAGCAGCCGGGCGGCTATTGCGCCATTGTTTATACCTTTAATAGGAATCCACTGAAATAATATTCCGTTGTACCGCTGGTCTTTTAGGATTAGCATCTTTTCAGACAAATAATCCAGTCTGAGATAGTTACAAATACGCTCCGCTTAGTTTCAAATCTTTTTGTCAACACAAAAGCACTTTTTTAGTAACAGGAAGACTATATAATGAATTTCAGGAGGCATGAAGATTTTTATTTCAATAACGAATATATATTTATCTAGTGAACATTGACATTGTGTATTTTCAAGCTTGACGTGTAATTAACATTATTTTTGTCAATAAAAGGGTCAGGCTTTTTTTAAGAAAAGAAAATGTAAAATACAATTGTTTCAGAGTTTCTTGTTATTCTAACATTGGGCACTTTTATTTCTAAATATCAAAACAAAAACAAAAAAAGCACGTACGTATGTTTCTTTTATTTCTATTTTCAAAATGAATTACGGGTTTTAGTGCATTTGGAAGAAGAAGTTATGACTTTTTTCCAATTATTCATATAATTTTCCACTTTCTCACGTTTGGAGATTATATGAAATTATATGAAACTACACTTACATGTTTACTTTTACCATAAACATTTTGGCCTGCGAAATCATACCACAAAAAAAGGAACCACATAATAAATGATCGCCTTCTTTTAACTAAAAGGGCTATAATTTGACTTGCTAATTCGACTAACCTGATTCTAAGCAAAAGCGTGCAACTATAAACCAGAAACGTACCACGAGTCCCAACACCAGCGTCCGCACCCGTTCTCCGATCTCCGGAGAAATGTCGTTTCCGAACTGCTGCAGTGTGGTGAGGAAGCGTTTGAGTTTGCTGAGCTGCCTGGCGCCGCAGGCTGGCGGGAGCTGCTGATTGGCCAGCGAGGAGGAGGAGGAAGATGAAGGCCCGTTGCTGAAGCCATTGGGTGGAGATGGAGCTCCGTTCAGTGCGGTGGGAGAGTGACTGCTGCCATTTGTCACTAAAAAAAAAGTCAATACAAAAAAAAAACAAGATCAGTTTTCCGACACGTACGTACTATTAACATCCTTTCAAAGTCAATTATGTAGAAAGAAGGACGACGTGGCGTCCTAAACGATCGCTTCCGACGTGCTCGTGTGTTTCCTGTGACACGGGGAACATTTGTTTTGAATCAGCCACGGCGAGTTGGAGAAGGAAGCTGTGCCTTTTTGCTTCCCTACATCAGACGTATTAAGTCCAGAGGAGGAGGAGAAAACGGCAGGATGAGAAACATACGTGGCGAAGGGATGCGGCGCGGAATAAAGGTCTGTAATGAGATTAGCCTGCGAGATAGACTGGTTTGCCTGGCTTCCCTCCAACGCAACAGAAACAAGATACTTCAGCTGCATCTGGCAACAATTACACCAGGGGAAATCAAAGCACTTGCTTTGTTAAACCTTCAGAATGTATAATTAGAGTCCGCTTTTAAAACTGCCCGGGACCGCGCTCTTTTTGTCTCGCTCGCCATACGCGCTGATTGCCGGGTCCGGGCGATCTGTTCATTTTTCGGGATGCGGCGTGAGAGAATGGTGATGCTGTTTGTGATGCTATTGGTGGCGTCGGTCTATAATGTCTCATGCTTTCAGATTTCTGGATTCATGGATTCGGTTCGGAACTTGGTGTGGAATATAACTCATCTACAGGTTTTTGTTTTGTTTCGTATCTGTGAAATTCTCAAAGGTTTGCCAGTGAACTTACATGGGCTGTAAACGTAAAAAAAACTGAAAGCAGTGATTGTGGGGTGTCAGCTTTTAATCATCAACCAATCAGATGGAATAATTGTAAGTGAAATTCCACAAAGTCAAAAAGAAGAAAGGCCTTATATTTAATGAAGAGCTTTAGATATTACATATTTCATACTTGTTTTAAAACCCCTTCGCTCCCGTAAGGCCATGGATTTATAAGGCTCATGACATCATGTAACTTTCACACAAAACAATTGCAAAATAATAATAATTTTAACATATACTTTATATAATAAAGTACATATTATTAAATAATAAATACTATCACTACTACCAACAACAACAACAACAACAACAATAATAATAATAATAATAATAATAACAATTGTATTTATTATTATTATTATTATTATTATTATTATTATTACCAACAAGACTTTACTTTTCCCACCTATTGGAAATTTTGGACCCCCCCCTAATAAAATCCCTCTAATATAATAATAGCTAAAATAATAATAATAACAATAATGTAATAACAGATACATTAATAATAATAGAAAAAACAACAACAATAATAAAATATTAATAATGTTGATGATGATGATAATAATAATAATATTAACAATAACAACAACACTAATATTATTATCATTAATAATAATAATAATAATAATAATAATAATAATAATAACAACAACAATGGCTTCAACCCCTAAAAATCATATTTCATTTAATGTCAAAAATATTCTCATTAGGGAAAACAGATTTGTAGACGTAGCTTTGTATGTCGAGCACATTGAATGTGAAGACTTACACGCAGTGGGGGTGAAGGAGCTGGTCCGGGGGGCTCCCTGTGTGGTGGGGGGCGGCGGCATGGTGGGCGGAGTTAACCTGGACTGTGTTTTGACATCAGCAGGTGAGTCGGGCATGGTGGAGCGCTTCTCAGTGCGATCTGCAGGAGAGAAAGTGGAACAGTTCTTGTGAGACCCTGCGATATCCCAACAGCTGCCTCTCCAGCGCACCTGAGCTCCGCTACGACACGCTCACAGTGTGCGCCTTTGGAGAGTTCAGAGATAGTAACACCAGTCAAAATCCAGCTGTCATCCCCATTTCCCTAACC
Organism: Paedocypris sp. Pulau Singkep; assembly: GCA_017309775.1. Classification (NCBI taxonomy): domain Eukaryota; kingdom Metazoa; phylum Chordata; class Actinopteri; order Cypriniformes; genus Paedocypris; species Paedocypris sp. Pulau Singkep. The sequence goes on along the minus strand of MU204349.1, from coordinate 4,186,374 downwards.
ATCAAAGACACCAGGAACATTCTCATTAAAATGTTATAGGAATCTGGAAGAACCCCACAGAGATATCCAGCATCTTCCACAGACATGATGTCTAAAGTAGCTCTTCGTATTAGAAAGTCAGTCCTCCAACAGCGATTGCCAAACGCAACACGAGTGATGAAAAGAACTGGAACTATTCAGAAGAACAAGGACAATTTGCAGCACGCGCCAGACAATGAATACATGTCTAAGAATTGAGAGAGAGAGAGAGAGAGAGAGAGAGAGAGAGAGAGAGAGAGAGAGAGAGAGAAAATAGAGAGATAGAGAAGTAAATGTGATGAGGTCATGAGAATGGGAACAAGACCTAAGAAGAAAAAATAGGAGAGAGATTGAAAAGAGAGAGAGAGAGAGAAAGAAAAAGATAGAGAGAGAGAAGGAGAGAGACTTTATTTGAAACAAAAGACTGTGGAGTAATGTATCAGACATTAAACTCAACCCCTCAGTTACAGTAGATTCATAAAAGAATCAAACAAACTTTTGTCAATACACAGCAGTAAAATATCAAGACAACTGTTTATTTCCTATGTGATAACAAATGTTGTTATCAGCGATGGTCGTTCACATCTTCACTGGTCATATGGTCTATATCTGCCAAAAATCACGCTGATTTCTTATCACTTGAGTGAATGAACCATCATGAACCAATAGTAAAGCATTTACTATTACAATCTCAGCATTTTAGAGATTTTATAATAATTTAATATTATTTATATTTAATTATTTAATATAATATATATTTAATTTACAATAGGGCTTTAATAAAGACGTTCCTTCTAAGTAAGAACTATGCGTAAATATCAGATGGTTCTGATTACTAAGGATTATCATCTGCGTCTGAACTGGGACAGGATTAGATTTCCTGTAGATCAGCAAAATCCTGCTAAAACACTGGAACATAAATGTGTGATTGACAATCAGGAAAAATAAAAAGCACGTGTCTGACCAAAAACAGATGTGTTTGTATGTATATAACGGTTTTGCTGTGTTTACGAGGACACGTGACTTCTTGGAGACACATGAATCATAATAAGAACATTTAATATGATGATATAAACATGAAAAGTTGATTTGAATATAATGCAATGTTCTTATTTTCCAAATTACAATTTCATATAACCCGTTCACGGGTAACACAATGTCAGACGATGAAGGTGGCACCACAACCAGCTGCTGCTTTTCAGAGCTGTGCATTAAAGATGAAGCCGGTGCAAAGATAGGTGGGCACACACACTTCGCATCATTGGAATTCAGACGGCGTCTCCGCCATCCGAGGCTGAGGGGTGAAGCGGGAGTGAGCGTAGCATCGGCATGAATACATTATGAACTTGTGCACCATGCAATCATCTATGCCAGATGGAGCGGAGCACGGAGCATCGCCCGTCAAACCCGGCCCGCATGTCAGGGAAGATGTATGGACGCCTCCGCCTTCCTGGAACTCATTCCCGGCACTTATTACACTCAACAAAGCCTGTCCCTATAGATCCTCACATCACTCTCTCTCTCTCTCGCCCTCCGTTTGCGAGGCGCAATTGTTTCCCGGGCCTCGGTTGGTCGGCGCCAGGTGTGGTGCCAACGTTCCATACCGTTCCATCAAATGTCGCCCAACCACCAACATGCGACGACCATGTTTTGATAGATTGCCGTCTTCCCTTGGCAGGCGTCAACCCAGATGCTCGGATTACAACACTTATGGATGAGTCTAGTAGGCAAGTGTACAAGATTAGCTATGCAAATGGAGCCAGCGAGGTACTTAAGCAGGAGGCGTGTCCTTGAGATTGGCCACGCCCACACCTCAAGCCATCTCAAAGTTGATGATTCCCAACTTTTTTCCCAACTTGCTGATTCAGACGTCTCAATGAGTCGGGTTTGGGGTGGAATTTGGGACGGGTGAAGTGATCCAAGACAATCTGCCCCGTTTACTGGGATTGAATCGATTAATCACTTAAGCAAAAGATCCGGGTGTTTATTTCAGACGCAGGGAACTTCAAAGCCGATTCATGACAAGTAAATCTCGAATATTTGCGCCATAAACTGGGATTGTGTACTTACGCGTAGAGTAATTGCATTCATGGTGGTGACCTTTAAACGTGCCAGTCGTGCCAGCTTAAGTGGACAGAGATGAGTGGGCACTGTGAGTTTTACCGTTCGGCCATATTGAGATCATGTGCTCCTGTAGTAGGTACCTAGAGCATTTCTGCTGTAAAGAGGAAAGGCTCGGAGCCATCTGCTTCAGCGTTTCAAAAAGAAGAGAGGAAAGAGGAAGTGACCAATAAAACAGATGCAGAATTTTAGAGTGGAAGTCAATCTTTTTTTTTTTCCCGCGCTCTTCGTCAAAATGGATTTATCGCAACGTCTGTTTTAACCATCTGTTGAAATAAGGCCCCGTTGGCATGAGGCACGGAGGGAAAAAACAAGTGTAGAGGAACGATAAAAGTGATTCACGAATGCTGCTGTACATGCATTGAAACAGTAAGGATTCGTGCTTTGTGTTGTTGGGAAGACTTTTGAAAAACGTCACCCAACAACTTTTGAAGGTGTGGGATCTCGCAGTAGAACTTTCAAAAAAAGGAAATGCAACACATAAAAAAAAGAGGATGGCATTGTGGCGTAGTATGTGATTTTTCTAATGCTCTCTCTATAAATTAGGCAAAAATCCCCTTTTCCTGCTTTGTGATTGGTCGGCCAACAACCTAAGAGTTTTTTTTATATAGTGCTTTTCTTAGTTCAAGATCAACGCAAAGTCGATATGCAAATTGGGGGGGGGGGGTCTTTAAAGAAGAAAAATGTCAATTTTTTATCTGTAAATATCAAAAACTAGGAGTCAGCTAAAAAAAGAGGGTGTGTCCCGCCTTCAGACCTGGTGTTGCTGGGATTTGGTCCAGCTTCCAATGACCCAGAAATGGAAAAGCAGTTACAATAAAACCCCAAAACAAACCAACGTAATGCTAATAAATCAAACGAATCTAATTTAAAACAGCAAGTTTTTGAAAAATCAAGTAGCCTTTTTTTGAAATCTCAAGCATCGTTTGAACAAGCAGTATATAATTATTTACTAACTTCTTACACGGAGAGACGGAATTGCTGCACTTTTCAATGAAAAAGGCTTTTCAAGCAGAGATTAGTGCTCTCAAACTGTAGTATGAAGCTTGTCCAACTCTCAAGTCAATGACTCACTCGGCTTGCTGGCACGAGCAGATGCCAGCTGAAAGTGGGGAGAAGGAGAGGGAGAAGTGGAGGAAGATGGCACATGCAATATGGCCCAGCACCTAGACACATGGCTTTAACTGGCTCTCCACCAACGCTGCCAACGTCTCACTGTCCCTCATTAGCAGCCAGTGGGTTAAAGTCACACGTCCTTGTGGGATCCGCGAAGCCTCCACGAGCAACACTGAATAAAGTTTGTTTGATAATGGCAGCGCAAACAAACCCCTACGTGCCAGAAAACAATGCATTATGCAATTCGTGACAGAGCGTTGGTGTCTTCTGAAAGAATCAGATGGTTTCTTTCTTCTAACAGTAGTGGCTACCTTAAGGATTGTGTACGGGTTGTATTTTTATCTTTTTCTTCATCTTCGTAGTTTTTCCCTTGCATTTTAGTCATTGTTTATCTGTATTTGTTTTGTATTTTATTGCATTTTTTTTTATCTCTTATCTTCTTATTGTATCTCTTTCTCGCATGCATCCCCCCCACACACACATTATGTAAAAAATAAATGTAGAACAATGTAAAATGTGTAAATGACAATTAAAATATATGTATATGAAATTGAATTTGATTTGAGGTGGAGTTTGCAACACCAAGATCATGGGTTTGATCCAGAGAAGCTTGAATTCTTACTGAAATCAGGTGGTTTATGTTTAGTAAATAAAAAATATAAAAGTCTTCGGCATTTCTAAAAGGAAAGAACTTGGGCTGCCCACTGCTCCGGGTTTGTGTGTTTGCACTTGGCTTAAAAGCTGAGCACAATTTCGATACGGTCCCTAGTGGCCATATTGACAATTACCTCACTTTCACTAAATGTTCCATAAAAGAAGTAGATTTTTTAAACGATCAGCATTTAAGACCGGTCTAAGTCCGTATTCCCTTTAAGTAAGCACAGTTTCCTCGAAAATTCTGGGGTCGAGATTTATTGGTTAAACATGTCAAGAATTGCACGTATTTGGACGTTTCTTGCTTGGCTTTGAGGAAGACGCCCAGATCTTTCTCTGAAATGATTAAACGGTTGGATCCCAGTAAGCGGGGCAGATCCTTCTGCACCATTCCCTAAGCAAATGACGTTTTCACTAACAACTCTACTATTGTGCTCCACTTACTTAAATGTTTGAACATAGAGAAGATTTAAGGTTGAGACCCATTGAGACACTGGAGGTTGGTTTATTTAATGTGTGGGCGTGGCCAAGCTCAAGTACACACCTCATGGCTAAGTACGCACACACCTCACAGGTTAATTAGCATATTTAGGCAGGTGGCTTCTGTACGATATAACTTAACAGCAAATCTAGTAAACTTGAACAATAGAAATGGCCAAGAGTAAAATGAACAATAATTCTGTTCTTGACATATGAATTATGTTCTTTTAACAAGATTTGAAATTTTTTTTTCATTAAAATGTAAAATGTTCATTGTATCAATATGACATATAAAAAAATAAACAACTCCAAAATTTTCAAAGTGTCCAATTTTTATTTTATTTTTTTATAGAAAACGATGAATTTAGAACCTCTTTAGAGAAAAAAATGTATTTAGAAATAAATAAATCATGTAATTTTGCACCAAAATAAGCAACGAGACTAATTTCATTGTAACCCTGTGATACAATGACACTCTACTTCTACTTCTACTTCAACTCTTCTGTTTAGTCTCTCAGCTCTCGTACTTCCTTCAGCATCTCAAGCAAACGGCAACCACCTCGGCACGGACTCGCAGCCCCTCAAATCCACTCAAACCTGCAAATTGCAGGCCTTTATCCACTTATTCACTTTATTCATTTCAGCCACTTATTCTCACAGGCTGCGGATGCCACGAATGAATGTCTCTTCACGCTTGGCAACAAAAGTACAACAAAGTCTGCGATGCAGGGATGAGTGGAGCTGACGGCGATGGCTGCCAAATCAATTTTAAACAGATAATAAAGAGGGTCATGTTTTACATTAACAAGACGCTATTTTACCACACTCCAAAATCTGAGCTCATAATGCGGCGCGCTCGCTAACCGAAAACACAGCTACGTGATAAAAGAACAACTGACAGGGAGAAGGTTTGGAGGAGAAGGCCAGCAGGATGACGCTATGTTTCTGCTGGGACCTTTGTCTGCATGTGTTTCCAAAATATCACATGACAGCGGCCATGTGTTGGAAATTAGGGTGAGTTAAGTCCACTGCGCAGAAAAATATGTCGACAATTTATGAAACGCGGTTCTCGATGGAGATTTTGCTAAGCAGAACCAGATTGGGAAAACAACCTTCCCCCACGGCCGGTCCGCACGCACACAACTCTCTCTTTCTCGCTCCTTCACCCTCAGAAATGGCTGGAGTCACATCTGGCAGGCAGGAGACGGTGGGACGTGACCTCATGTCAGGACACTTCCACCCTGAGCGCTTTTCTGCGCGTGTGTGTGCGCGCCGGCCAAAGTTCGCTAATGGCTTTCAGTACAAGGAACTGAGGCGAACCTCCAGGCAATGACTTTTCCTCAAACGATTGGCTGCCATCACTGAGTGGCTTCTTAATGACTAAATACACTCGAGAGGCTGATTTCAATGCTTCCACTCGGGTCAAGCGTCTTGTTCCATACCAGTTGGATGAGCGAGTGCTTCAAAACTAAAATGGCAGAAATCCAAGGAAGAAAAACCATAGCGTCTGAAACCAAACCATTTCCACTGCCACCTAGATTTAGCTCATCGCTCCACTAGCTGAAGAGAAAGCTTGTTAAGAGAACTGTTGGGCAGCCAAGTAAGAAATTACGACCTTAACTGGGTTAACTTAACCAGATCGACTCATTCCAATTAGTAAAAGGTGTTTTTAAAAAATGTTTCCGCTTCCACACAAGTCGATCAATAGTTTTCTGTTTGACATGGTTTGGAGCAGTAGTAACAATGTAATTACCTTTTGGTATGACACACACACAATTGTATGTTTATAATGTATGACTGTGTATTCAAGCCACAATTTTTGTGTTTACACTAGTAAACATGAGTAATTTCACGCAGTAGTTATCTTTTTGACACAGTTTCAAGCAGTAGTAACAATGTAATTACTTTTTGGTATGATACACACACAATTGTATGTTCAATATGTACGATTCGATGATCACGCCATAATTTTCTGTTCATACTAAGTAGCTTCACGTGATAGTTTTCTGTTTCACGGCACGGTTTCAAGCAATAGTAACAATGTAATTACCTTTTGTATGACACACAATTGTATCTTCATGTGTACTATACATGTGTACGACATAATTTCAGTTTATACTAAGTGTCACGCAATTTGCGAGTTTTCTGTGTGTACAACACTTTTAATTACCTGTATGATATACGCAACTGTATGTTCAAAATGTACGATTTGATGATCACAACATAATTTTCCGTTTATACTAAGTGTCACGTGATTTGCGAGTTTTCTGTTTGTACAACAGTTTCAAGCAATAGTAACAATTTAATTACCTGTAACTGTATGTTCAATATGTACAATTCTATATTATCTGTATTTGTACGTTTCACGCGATGATTTTGCATATGATAGTTTTGCGATATTCTTGTGTGTAGCTGATTATTAAATTCTTCTCCGAGATAGCAGTCGTTCCACTCAAATTTCTCACGTGACAATCGTCGACATACTAGAGTTTATCAAGGAAATCGCTATTAGTGCCGCCTTGAACAAACAACCAAACTAAAAATCTCACTATTAGTGGATATATGAAAAACTGTTACCCAAACACAGCATCCACATCAAATGCGTATATCAATATAACACAGCAAAAAGAGACTTATGGGAAGCAAAAATCCAAAGGCAGAGAGGAAGGAGCCAAGCACTGCTCCGTACTGAGAGCTCCAGTCCCTGCCACAGATGGACGGCACTGTGCTTGGCAAGATGCCAGCGAGCGAACAGATTGTCCGTGGCGGAGGCCTGGAGGAACGGTAGCTCCAGTGCAGATGGGTGTCCGAAATAACCCAGTGTCAGTTCTGCTCAAGTGTCCCTGACCTGGCACACGTGTCTGCCAACAGCTGCTTCCTCCAGTTTCCCACAAGCGCTCTACACATGTACATCCTTCACAAACACACTTTACACCAAGCACCAATCAGAAGAGCCCGTTCCGAGCCCGACGACAAAGGTCTGGTAGAACCGGTAAAAGACGACTTCCACGGCCGCAGCATCAGCACCAGTGAGCTGAGTCCTGCACAGGAAGGGGGGCGAGGTGGGCACCAGACGGGTTGGCTGGCAGGGAGGTAGTGGCCATGGCACACAGGAGAGCAGCAGTGCCAGCAGAGCTTGTCTCAAAACACCATCTGTGGAGAGCAGCGCTGAGATCTCCCTGCAGCACGCCAGCTGCCCTCCTGCTTTTCTTCCCTTCAGTCTGCTTTCTTCACTCTCCCGCTCCTGTAGATGCTGCTTTTCATGCATCTGTGATCGCACATATGGGGCAAAAGCGCAAACACCGGAGGAGATTTAGGGCAACTTTTGCCCTGGATGGCGGCGTCAGTCGGGTTCGTAATTGGCTTGTCACACACATGCACGGCAAACACGGAATTATTGAAACGTAAGGGGGGAAAAGAGCTAAAGGTCAAACAGCAGGTCAAGGAACGGATGAAGCCCGTGTTACCTGGCATCAGTGGTGGTCTCGGAGGAAACTGGAAATAATCCTCCTCATTTGCTCACTCTCTCCATTTCTCCGTCCTCGGACTTCTGCGCGAGAGTGGCGGGGTCCGTCTGCTGGTCTTTGTTTCCGGCTGAGAGAGACAGATGGAGACCCGTCTCCTTGATTTGCTCTACTTCCAGGGATGCCCTGCACTAACAAGGGCACGTGTGGCCGCCGGGGCCTCACCACATCCAGCACACGCTCACTCCCCGAGCCTTCAGACTGAGACAATGACAGCTAGAGCGCTAGCGGACGCCGCCTCCTCCTCTGGCCCCTCCCCGCTGAAGCCCGCCAGCCACTCAAAACGCAGCGGGGAAGAGGGACGGAGCGAATGGACGTGGACGTGAGCAACACAGATGGATGGAGAGATGTGAGTGAGAGCATCATCACAACGTTTCTGATTTAGTGGAATTCCCCAGCTGGTCCATCGGCCAATCAGATTCCAGGCTGCTGTTTGGAATTTGTTTTATGAATGCTTTTTAAAATAACGAATTATAATGCTTTATCACATGCCGTATTTATGCCGATATAAGCACTTCTTTCCTCTTTCAGTTTTGGACACTCAAAAACTTGTGCTTATATTCGCTGATTTCAAATGTGCATGTACGTAAATATACGTCAGGACCAATCACAAATAGACAGAAATACTTCGTTTTTAACAATCATCAAATTTCGTTCAACAATCATCTTCACATAGAGATTGATTTTCCAATTTTGGACGCTCAAAAACCTGTGCTTATATTCGCTGATTTCAAATGTGCACGTAAATATACGTCAGGATCAATCACAAATAGACAGAAATACGTTGTTTTTAACAATCATCTTCACACGGAGATTGATAAAAGTAAAGTAAAGTGAATCAATAAGGTGAACGATAAAACCTTAACTCAGAAAAGGATCTTGGGATTCGCTGAGGATTCTGGGAGATTGAGTTCCGATCACTAGAAAGATTTTTTTAATCTTTTATTCAAGTACAACGACTTGGAAGGACGAAACTTAGGTTTCTTAAATAAAGAAAACTAAGCATTTTAAAAGAAATATAATTTAGCTTAACAAATTTTTTAAGTAAATAGGGTATATAAAACATAATGTTAGTATTTTAGTAAAAAAAAGTAGAAAATGGTTTTAAAGGCCATTTAGAACGACCCAACAAAGGCACGTGCCGCTCTCTGTTGTGCAGTCTTCTGCGTAGCCCCCCATCACCCACCCACCCACCCCCAACG